>JAXCHB010000487.1:0-69161 GCA_036926305.1 Uropetala carovei
TATATATATATCTCTTTAGAAATAAGAAAAAATCTACATCTGTCTTCTTTAGCCTATCTTCTACGGATCCATCTCTCGCGCTCAAGCCGTATACCTTTAAAAAAAACTTCCGTTTTCGCTTGTATCTAGTGTTCTGCCCGTTTATTTTCCTCGTGTTTTCAACCACCGTAATTTACCACCCGTGATAATATAGATGCCGATAGGAAAGGAGGTGATTATAGATTATTTAGGCGTAAAAGGTGTATGACAGGAAGTGCCTTACAAATATTTTAATATCTGCTATCGTACCATCCGGGAATACAAATAAAGACGGCCGCCTTGTAGCCTAAATGAGGTCATAGTTTTTTATCATCTTTTTATGGTTATTGGAGATAACTGAGTATGCATGCATTTGCTCGATTTTATTTTCAAGTGTTCTTTATGTGAATTTGTTTTTATGTATAGTACGAAGTAAATATTTCTCTTTTGAACCCTACCTACACTCTAATTAAAATCTATTGGCCTGTCTTATCTCATCAGGGAAAAAATATCTGTGGTGTCGCTAGCGTTTAATCCGACGTATTTTTTGTACAGTGTGATCTACGCCAACGCTCATTAACCATTGTGTAACATTAACCCGCGCACATTCTAATGAATATGGGACTATTAAACGACTTTCCGCTTTTACTCCATATGTAATTCATGGTTTGTCATCCCAAGTCACTGAAATGTCTGATACGTTCGCATCGTATCTATAATTGCTCTTAAAAAAAATCGAGTCGCTCTAGGCTGAACCATTTCAGTCTCCTGATAGGCCTTCCTCTGCTCAGTACCATTCAACGTTAGAGACGGATTAGCATTCAAAGGGAATCCTCACAGGACTCGGTTGGAAAGACCTTGAACATAATGCTACCTTTCAATCACATTCTATACCTATTAATTTTCATTTTTAAAGAATCCTATGTGTATTCATTGGTCGCACCTGGGAATTTATTCGTGGATTTCCTCTGTTTTTAAAACCGTAAATTCCTTTTAATCCAACGATATCGTCACATTCCTTACGGGAATTAGTAATGTTATCATCAGGTTATCATCCTAAATGTTTCACATGGCGAACAAAGGCGAAACTAAAGCCATATTTTTCGTGATTAATGCGTGTAACCCTTCATCAAATCCCCTTGTCTCATTAGTTTTTACTCAGCGACTCCGCCCCATACTCTCCTCCCTTCATTGTTCCCTCCTCCGCCTCTTAATTCTAGATCGTTCGAATTAGGAAATTTTCGTCTCCACCCACGCGATCCAATTCCTTCGCCGTTATCACGACACTGGTTTTGCGTTAAATTAACCATCGCGAAACGTGCGCGTTAAGCTCCCTCGTTAACTTTGATCGGTATATGTGAAGCGTGGGGGTTTGTAGGTTAACTTAATACTTTAACGTGGGACTTGATCGTTCAAACCACGTGGCAGAAATATTCTCGTCAAACTCCACTCCCATATGCATCCCGCCTCGTTCTCTTGTGAATTATTTTTTAAACAAAACTTTCTTCCTGCAAAGATGTCTTCCTCTCGTGTGATTTTCCTTCGCCATTCCTCTCTTTAGATTTATTTTTCATATCGTTCTCCTCCCTCGCTTTTTGTGTACATTATTTTGTATATTAGACGCTACATGGAGCTGGTATAATTTAATTATGTTACCTTGACTACCTTTCCATTAAAATTTATTTTTCATCTATTCCTCCAGCACTTTAAAAAATTCGGTTTGTCGAGTTTATGAATGTGGGTTATTATTGTCTTTCTTTCGTATCTAGTTTCGCTTCGTGTATGAAATTTAAAAAAATAATGTTGTATATCCTGGATAAATGCCGCCTGGCCACCTTTTAACCGACCCGTAATAATAGAAATGAAAAATCAACTGGGGATTATTTTTCATAACTAGGCGCTGAAGTTCTGAAACTTAAATTTGCTTAAGTGTACGAGCATTAATACTTATCTTAAACTCTTATGTTTGTAATGCTATTGCCTATTTCTTGATGTTTCTCGGCTCCACCCCTTGTCACGTTCCTCTTTTGAATTAGTTTTATCGCCTAAAATATTTTCAGTGAAGAAGCATAACTAACCGATCCCATCTTATGATCTTTTTTCAAATTTTCGTACCCGGACTCCTATTTCTTTTTCCTTTGACAATCTCATGTACGAAATTTATAGGGAAAGTATTGTGCTCGTGTTTCAGTAAGCTATAGATCATTCCTTATCGCTCCTTTCCTATCTTCTCCGCTTTCTTCTTATGCTCTCTCTTTTCACCCTCCTCCACACACTCCCTCTTTTTCCTTCCTCCTGCTCCCCACTTTCCTCCTCATATCCCACCAACCTCCCATTCTTCCCCCGCACAGACTATGCTGGATATTCGCTCTCACTCCATTGTGATTCTGCCGAGAGGCCCTTTGTGAACAATGCGGGATGCATGTTAAAAACTTGGGAGGCTTCGAAATGGTGGAGTTATCTCGAAGGTTGAACGTAGGCAGTAAAGATATTTATATATATATTTTTTAAAGAGTATTTTCGTTGTCACGCGCACATCTTCAGGCGGATCTGATGAGGAAGAAGGAGAATATCGAGGTTGTGGATATCGTCTCGCTATTCATATAGGAATAATTAACAAAATGGGTTTTTGCGGGAGGGGGTGATAAAGGTAGGATAAAAGAGGAGAGGGGGGAAGAGGGGTGGAGGTAGCGATCGGAGGGCGTGGTAAGGGATGAGTTCGGACGAGGGAGGAGTCCTGGAATTGGTTGGTTGAAACATCATCTCCCGACAGCCACTCGCGCGAATGGGTGTTTTTTAGTAGGCACTTTATTCCCGATTGTGAGTTTGCATCCGACGACGCTTCTTCGGCGACGTCTCCGCGGATTATTTACGGCGCTCTTGGTAGCCGTGGGTGTTGAGGCCTTCCTCCCAAATAAAAAAAAGCGTTTCACGCCTATATTTTTGGGCTTTGTTTCGAAATAATGGGACTGTTCCGTGTTCAGACAATGCTGAGAAAGGTTACCCATCTCAGGCGTGAGCGCTTTTGTGCGTTGGTGGTTTTCTCCTCTTCTCTTCGCCATTTCTCAAATATTATCATTTATGCGAAAGATCGCGCACAAAATGAATTGGCCGTGGATTGGGTCAAATAAAAATGCGACGAGGGTATAATTTACACCGGCGGAAAATGTAAATATCAAACGAGAGAATAAGGTAGTTAAATGTATTCGCTTGTCTTCAACCAACTCTTATAATTTAAACTTTAAACGTTAATGGCGCCTAAATTTCGGTCAGGTCGGTTCGTTTTTAAAAGGTAAACGAAATTTCAGCTGGTAAACCTTGCTTCTTTTATTTTTCGCATCATATTCGGAATTATTATCCCTCTGATTTAGTCACTTGTAAATTTTTATTTAATTTGCTACTAGAACAACACTTTTATCATAAAATTTTCTACCTCAAAAAAATGAGTCTGAGGAGTCCAGTCCATCTATCTCTGATTACCTGGTCGATGTAAAACTTTTTGCATTTTACCGAAACTTACGCTGAGACAAAAATCAAGATCTAAAATACTAGGTAAGAAAGAAGTCCAATTAAGTATATCTTCTTCGGAAGACCGACTGATTAATCTCAGAGTGTGATCGTTTATATGTAGTAACTTTGAGAATTTTAAATATATTATTACAACGTAAGACCAAATTTACGATTACCCTTAGCTTAAATACGAATTTTTTTAAACGCGATATTTCAATTAAACTTCTTTCATTGGTAACCATTGCGAAACTTTAGGCTTTAAATATTTCGTCCTCCGTAGCATAACTTTTACTCCTTAATTGAAAATTAAATTATTCAGATCATATATAGACCGTGATATCTATGTGTACATAGCTCGCCTAGTATGAAATCGCGATCTTTATCATCGTCCTCAACCTTCCGTCATTCATTCATCCCTGTCATGTTCCATTCTTTCGCCTTAAACTTAACCGCCATTCACATTTCCCACTCCTTCCCATCCCCTTCCTCCCATTTCTTCACTTACATCACCCTCTCCCCTCTTGTACCTCTCCTCTACCTATCCTTAATCATTTTCATACATGTTCAACTATCAAGCGACCTACTTTGTACCTTTTCTCATTGTTCTTCTCCCGCTACACTCTCAACCCTTCCCTCTCACACATCCGGGTTACCACGGAGAGGGTGTATCTGCATCCTGAATGCGGCGGCTATGCCGAGACGCAGCCCGATAGCACGCGCATCCAAAGAAGAGTTTCGAAACAAATTTATTCATAACCAACCGCCGTACCATATACGGCTCAATCCGATGGGAATAGAGATATCAAATTCACGAAGGATCTATCGACGAATCTCCGTCTCGCTCAGGCCGCTCATAGTCTTCGTCCTTAATTACCGATTTTTCGTGCAGCGTCACGTGCCCCGGCTAGGCACGTTCCGTAATGCGTGGCCCCTCACGGACTTATTAGTGAGGTGCCGGCGTTAAGTTTCCACGCCGTCCGGTGCGTGACTCCGGAGGATCGTTTCACGCGTGTCCCTTTGGCCCTCCTCGTTGGGGGGAGTAGGAAAGGGTGGGGAAGAGAGGTAGGGAGAGAGGGTGCCTCGTGGTGGCCTCTCCACGTGTATGCACGGACACCCGTTCCGTTTCGAACGACGTGGTACCCCACGCGACTGTCACGGACACCCACGCGACCGCTTTTACCCTTCCCTCCTCGCTAAGCCGCCACCTATCGCCGGTTCACGACACGTAATGACGAACCGCTTTAACATATGGGGAAGTACGCCCACGCTTTATTCCGGACGTCGGATTCAGATCGTCGATGAAATTGACGAGATATTTTTGTTTGTCTGTCTGTCTGGTGGAAAGGTAAAGCGGTATCTTATTTTCATTTGGCTTTTATTTGCGCGTTATTTTCGGATGAAATTGCATTTTTACATTCAAATAGTCGAAACTGAAAAATATACGCTATGACAAAAATATAATATATTCCATCATTATGGATGAGAATTATACCATATACGATAGTACAGGGTGTTGAAAAAGTCTTATACAATATTTAGATAAACTGATGTTTACTATTGTCATAACCTCACTTGCAAAAATGGTTTTCTCTCTAGAGGAAAGGATATTTTTAGTGAAAAATTGTTTTAAAAAATAGTAAACATAGGAGTTACCAACCTTTAAGTTTTATCTATCTAATGCATGGAGATTTTTTTAACACACTGTAATAATGTTATTACGATGGAATTGCAGCTTTGATTTGTTATTTAAATGCGTTAATTTTAACATTTAATATTTCAAACTCTACGAAAATCCAATATGTAGATCAAGTTGGACTTTGCCGTACAGTTGAAATAGCTCAAGAAATTTTAACGAGCGCGTATTAATATTATATAGTGACTAAATCGTAATTCAGTTTCTAATCATACCCGAGGAATAGAGGTTTCCAAAACGTATAAGTAGAGACGAATCTTGAATTTAGCAGGTAATTAGAAAGTGGGTCGTGAAACGTGATAGGAGAGAAAAATATTCTAATTACGTGAAATTCTTATTTATGTTAGCAAATATATTCAATGAATACAATATATATTTTCTTAATTTCTTTGAAGTTTTGGATCATTTAAATTCGGAGTAGGGCAAGGAGTTAGTAAAACATTATACGAACATAATAAAATCTTCGTAGTTTTCAAGTTCAGTATGCAATTCTATATTTATGTTTTATCAGCTTACAGTTTAGTTCGTTGATAAAAAAATTTTCTTGGTTATATCATTACATGTTATTGTTCCAACATTCAACGCTGAAAGCTGTATGATGCAAATTGATTTATAATTCTACAGAATGGAATTGCACAGTGTGTTTCTAAAAGTTCTTACAGTAATCTGATTTGTACCTAAACTCCCTTTTCCTCCTCTAGATGAAACTTGGCTCACTTCTGCGCGATACTATTTATATGGAAGGCATCAACACTCTGGAATTGTATTCAGAACCGTGTTCAGGTGTGAGGTTAGGAATGTTATGGGAATCCGTTATTGTATGGCAATAGCTAGAAACAAACGCTACGGTAGCAGTGTGGGTGTAGTGACTTTGACGCGTGCCCTGTCTGAAATTTAGTAGAAAAGAAATCGTTGCGGAATTTAACATACGAAGGCGTGTGGAAGTATCGTAGCCTTAGCTGACGGTTTTTGCGTTTCATTTTAATGTATATATCTATTGTTTGATGTTTGAATTGTTGAAGGAGGAAATTATCATCTAACATTAAAATTTTGAAATGACCTAACATGTTTGATATCTCGGATATTCCTGTTTTTCGTATAATTTGACATTTTTGTTTTTATTTAACTTCGTTTCAAAAATGTACTGGAGGTTTTAACAAAAATGAAATAATCCAAGCCTTTAAAAATTGAGAAATTTTATTATGAAGGTTAAAACACATTATGATAAGAATTAATAATAAACAAGAACCACGTGAAATAGAGCTACTTAAACGTTACTCGTTTAGCCTATTTTAATATGCTGTTGGAAAATTTTAAGGAAAATGTGAGGTATGAATCATGTTTCATCCTTGGACGTGAGAAGAGAAAAAAAGCGCAAGATTAGGTGTCTTTATTCACAAGGATAGAGAAAGAAAGGAAGTCGGCTGTTTCTATTCGATAAATGATGTGTCAGCGTGTTTCCTGTTCAAACCCAGTGCCAGGTAAGTTTTCCACCATACGGACAAGACTACTTCACTGAAAAGATCGACCTACCTACGTATCATAGATAAAACGATTACCCTTCGCTCGCCGGAGAAACATTATTTTCTTAATTTTTTTTATTTCGCGTTTAAATTTCGCGCTTTTGAATAGCGGGCGGGAAAATTCATGCGTTTCGAAGAACCTTAATACTTCACGATATGTCGTTTTTATCTGTTATTTCGCTCGTATAGCGCTTTGTAGGAATATACGTTTCTGCACGTTTTCCGTATCGGGAAAAAATATCGAAATTTCCCAGACCGAATAAAATGCGAGTTGGTGGTGACGTAGGCGATTGGCATTCACCTTTTCCTTCACCCACGTAAGGGCAGCCACGCCGTCGCCTCCACGAGATACCTCTAAAGGCCCATACACACGTCAGTTAATGGCCGGACGGCGGCCTCAAGGCGGCCTGAACGGATGAAATCCGGACGAAATCCGGACGAAAACTTTCGCTTGCTCAACCCCGCTAGACGTCTCTCCAGAGGGATGTATGTCACATTTACTGTCTTATACATTCTCTTCCGCATATTTCCTCCAAAAATCTCGTCGAGGAGTAGCCTTGAACGGTAGTGCTAACGAAGCTCGTTAATGAGCCACGTAATTGGATCTGGCGTTAATAGTTAAACGCGTTAAGTCGTTGACATTTATGGGGGAAGAGAAAAGGTCCGGGCGTGTTTAAAAAAGGAAAGAATTGTAGTTAAATCTTTCCCGTATTTATCCACCTTTTGTCTGAAAGATTCTCGGTAATTGAGAGTCGTTTCGACCTCGGGGATTGATGGATTTTGCAGTCGATGTAATTTTACTATAATAATTTTAATTGGAAATTCCACTTATTTGATCACATTTTTTGTTTCTTCTTTACCCTGGAGCAATGGAATATCGACCACTGTTATCCGATTCTGAGAGTTTTTTAACGCCAACAGAATTTAAAATCGAATTTTTTGCCCGGAAGATGTTTTAACTATGGTGTCATCTCCAATTTTCATTCTAATTATTAGTTTTAACATTTTATACATGACAGGCATTATGGCATATTTACTCTCAGTACAATGTATTTCAGTCATTCGAGGGTATTTTACCTCTTAGTCATTGTTTTATTTTCGTGCATGGAACGAAAATTTAAAGATTTCGCAAATTGATACTTTTAGCTAGTGGAAGCTTTATTTGCAGTCATGCTCACCATTTAGCGAAATCTCCTAATTAGTTGCAATCACATAAATTATCGTATTATTTATCCCATCGCATAATAGTTTTCCATTTACTATTAACGGAAGTTTATTCGGATTGAGATTCATTACGATTCGTAACATGACCTTACGTTAACTACAATGCATTCATATTTTTTTAATCGTACCTATTCAGAAGTTAGAATAAACAATCGGATAATTATACGCTATGAGAATATACTTGCTAATATCCCATTATCGACCCTGTGAATCATTATTTCGAATTAGACGTAGCACAGTATGGAGGCAATTAGAACGCCCGCGAGACTGTGAAGGACGGATCCGTCATTTCCCAATCGGAAGCAATAAAGACGTTTTATGAAAATTAATCCACCTCGCCTAGACAATTACGATAATCCTCTCGTCCATTCGCAGGGACTCATTCCACGTGCGCTAAAAAAATTCCTATATCCTGAATTTTGCAACAGGTTTTTTTTTCATCCTTGTACACGAACGTCGAATAAGCATCCCATCCTGTTTACTCTCCTGAATTCGCGATAGAATTGAGCACGCCGTGACAATTGATGCACAATGCATACCACGAACCCTTAATCCTTCCAATTAAAAGTGTACCTTTCTCTTCGGAAGACAATGAACTCGTTTACCTCCTCCTTGAAGGGAAAAAAAAGTTCCCGAAGTGGTAATCCGTGTTTTTTTTTTTACGGACGACATAAAGATAGGAATTATCCTTCTTCCTCGACGGTTCTTGGTTAACTCCTCTCCCTTCCCAAACCACATTTCAAAGCCTCCTACCCTCGTCGGCGACGTCTTGGAGCACATGACGCGGAGAAACGCTAGAGTATCCTCCGCGAAAACGCCGGGGTAAGCAGCAGATAAGATGAACCACGCACACTTCTTCTAAGAGCGTTTGCAACATCCTTTGCCTTACCTTCGTGGTAACCGACACTATCTCGCTTTGCCAATGGACGCTCATGCGTTCTTTCTCCACGTCAGCCCACTGTTAGGAGAGAAGTGGAGATAAGCACAAATAGAGCCGAGATATGCTTCTCTCATCCGGCTTATTCTCCTTTCACCTCACCAACACATGCCAGTATTTTTTTTCGTTTTTTTTAAATTTATCTCTGTCTTTAAATGAGCGTATGAGAAAGCATAAGGTGGTTGATAATTTTCTATACGTATACGTACGTACACACACGTGTGAGTATATTTTCATATGGCCCCAAATGAATTGAAGTTCGCGGCAATTTCGCCCTTGATTTTTGTATGTTCGGACATTTAAAATTCTAACTTAAATCGAATGCGCGTTCGCGAGGCATGAAATTTTGCCGAGTTCGTATATTTTTAGTAGCGTAAAAATGACATCAAGGAAAAAGGTGTTTATTTTCGTAATTTTCACGTTTTTAGAAATCGCATTCCTGTCTTAAATTATACGATGTTCAAGGTTAATTGCGGACACAGCGGCGATAATGAATGATAATGATATAAACAAAGCAGTCTTTCATCAAGGTTTAAGTGCTTGGTTGAGCGCTAATATTAATAATGATGGGTTTGGTGTATCCTGCCATTGAAATCAAATGCCTACAGTAAACAGTATGTGAATTATGCTCTTGTTTGCGTAATGTAGTGGCAGAGGTAAATTTGAATATAACGAGGGTTATTCAATGTGATCGTGATGTAAAAATGTTCTTTAAAATGGACATGTATCTCACACATTTATTTTACAGTTAAAATGTTAACATTTAAACATTTTTAAATGAATCCACTTCTATAGCGAGATTCTAAATTGAAGATTGTGTTAAAGATAAGTAATCTTAATGCAACCATAGAAATTGATTTTGTTGTCATTCCTGAAAACGGCGTTCTCCAACACGCTATATTGTTAATAACAAAAAGAATCGGGCCAAGAAACACATCGATTGTTATAGAATAATACCAGGCGATTCCATTTTATTAAACTTTTTATTTTCGTATTTTGCTCGAGGATTTTCCAGAGATCAGTTTTTCACGATTTACGCTTCGGGTATATGTATTCAATTGTTTCTACACAGAACTCCTGTTATCCTATTCCACTTCTGTTGCTCTGTGATATTTTATAAAATTTTCCAACATTACGTTTGATGCAAGCTTTATCTCGCATCGTCCCTTATTAACTACATAACTCATTACTCCTTCTCACCTCCGCATAACAATTTAAAACCTCTTGCTTTTCTCCTCCGTCCTTCTCCGCTTAAGGTGGTTCCTCCATAAAGTTAATTATCCAAGAAAATTCTGAAAATCACGTTCTGCATTCCTGAACGCTCGGTTTATCCGTTGCATTAAAAAAAACCTGATCTTACAGAGCTAAATTTTCTGTAAATCGTCCTTAAAAATGACATATTTAACATGGCCCCTTATGAGTAGATCCTCACCGACAAGTATAAAAATATTTATTTGAGGGTAAAGGGAATCCAACGCCGCCTTTAAAAATACTTCATTAAAATAATCAGTGCTATTTAATTTGTTTTATGGAAAAATATACGCTTCTACCCGAGCTCGTTTTTGAGATATCATTGCCTGAAATTCAGTTTGTTTCAAAATTCTCGCAATTTGCTTAAAATGGCGCCTTTGCTCAAGTAAATGTGGCAACTATGCTGTAGCAGTATTTTCGGCTAGAACTTTAGTCTGCTAAATGTACTTTTGCTGCTTAATAACGAGTTTCTTGAAGAACTTATCTTCACTATCGAGATACTCATGAATTTCAAAAACGAAATAAAAGTTTTAATTTTAATCTCATTCTGTCTAACGTGACATATACGTCGCATTTAGAAATTCTCGTTTATACGAAAAGGAAAGAATTAGAAATTGTTAGAGAGCTAGTTATCTGTTTCGCATGTATTAGTTTTCATTTAGACACTAAGTACAAAACATTATTATTGTTCGTCATTTTGTTTTAAATGTTATAAAATGAGAAGGACGACAGAACTTACCCATAACATAACAAATTAGCTCTTGAACAACGTTCGAAATCAAACTCAAAATATCAATAAACAAAATGGAAAAAATTTAATCTTCCTTTAATTTGTCTTTTTATCACTTTTATAATATTTGTAATTTCAGTTTCCTTTATTTAATTAATTATTCTCCATTCTTTTAATTCCTCTTTAACCCTATCTACATTTCATCAATTTCAACTCTGCCCAATTCCATAACTCTATTTTAATTATATCTACTTTTTATATTCCAAATCCTTTATTTTCTTTAATTTGTTTATTTTTCTATTTAATTTGCTACTCACCTCCCTTCTCTAACCACTCTCCTATTGAAACCATACAAATTTTGCACTCCATAAGGCAAATCATCTAGTAAAGTTCCAAAATTCATTGTCCTAAAGGAAATTCATTCTTATTTGAGGAATTTAATGTTTAAATGGGAAGAAAATATATAATGTATTACCAGATTCCAAAATTCAGTATATATAGTTTTACAGGAGATATCATTCACTGACAAGTTTGATATTATCAAATCAATAAGAGAACAGGATTGAAAGGAAACAGGAGTAGGTTCCCTATTGAGAACATAAGAGGCCAATACTGGATAACATATTAAGTAAATCATTTTTTTCTTTTGTATTGTTAAGCTGATTTACATTGAGATCAGCACAGATTATGAATTTGTCCATCTTTTTACCAAGTATGTATTGAACAGCTTCATTGAAAGCAGAGAAAATCTCTGAAGGAACCACTTGGAGAGCGATAAACACAAAGTAAAGCATATCTTACACTATTTGACTTTAAAATGGCAGCACAACACTCAAAAACCTTTTCAGAAGACACATTCAAATTTAGGTCAGATAAAATAAAACCAGATTTGGCATAAATGGTAACACCACCACATATGAAAGAGAATCAAAATTATAAACACTAAAGTGTATTAATAACTGTCAACAATCACATTCAAGATATCATTGATATAAAGGCAACTATAATGCATTACATTGCATGTGTACTAAATGCATAACAAAAGAGTATGTTTAAAATACAGATTGCAAATTTATCAAAAAACTGAAAATAGATAATTTTTTTATTTTTTGTAATTCTAGGTTTACCGCCAACATCTTCACAGAAAATTAGTTTGAGACCCTCTTCTCCACTTTCATTATATATTTTTATGATATCATCAAGAGTTATGAAAAATTATGATTTTATGTACCATAGTAGCAGATATAATATTACCTTTCATTGGCTGGAGGGTCTTTTTAGCTTCTAAAATTTTCATTTTGTTACTCCTTAAATTAATGTCATCCTCATATGATACAGCATTAGATAAAATTGCCTTCTGATCTACTTTCAATGTATCTAGCAATTTATATAACGATTGTATGTACATCATATAATGCATTGTGTGCATTTTCACAATCATCATTCGTCAATTGTTTGACCAAGTAACTCTGTTTATATGACACCTGCCCAAAAAACATTTTTTTTAAAGTGGCAGTGTCCACAAACTATCTCAGTAAACAAGTAACGCTCACGGAAACCGGAAGTTGATGCCATATACAATCTTTGTATACAATGTTGCCAAATTTAAGGATTTCGCCTGCTGCTATACATATATTATAAAAGAAAATACATATTTCCAAACTAAAAATAGATTTGTAATAAGAATATTTTATATTTATATAGTTAATAACACTTATGGAATCATTCTTTGTAAGAAAAACTAATTTTTTCGTTAACATGGCTTGGAGAAATATGAGTCAAACTTCAGTCTTCGCGAAAATTATTATGCTAACCAATAATTACACGTAATTAATATATTGTTTGTTAATACTCTCACAAATAAATATAATATTCTATCTACTAGAAAGGTTGAAGTAATTTTTTTTGCACATGTTCGTAAATTAATAACAAAGTATTTTCCTTCTCCTAAAACCCTTCAGTCACGGTGGAACCAGCTTAACATTTTTCCAAGCCTCTTCTCCTTCGCGATTCTTACGCACTCCTCCACGTTTGTTCTTACTCCCAACATGTCCTTCCTGAACCCACGTCTCTCAAGTCGTTCACTCATTCTCCCCCAACTTTTCCACAACTACGCTCCTTGCACGTTTTTCTTTTCAGAGACACTGCAGATAAGTAGAGCCCTATCTCTCCCTATCTCCTCGCATTCTATATCCTTTTCCTCTTTTCGCCTCAACTCCCTCGTCTTTTACGATCCCTCCCATATTTTTTTCCACAAAAGATGCGTTTTCTCCACGTTCGCGTTGGCGTTTTCATTTCTCAAGATCTCTTGAGGGGGAAAAACTTCCTATTACTCTTTGCTCCGAATATTTTCACTCCCTTACTCATAAGGTTTGCGGAGACGTTATTGTCGGAATGGCTCGCGTTAGAGAGAGGAAAAAAATAGGGTACGAAAAGAGATCTTTAATTGAGTCACCATTCATTTCTCTCGGGCGTCGTTGCCGAGCTGATGTTCTCTTATTTAGTTTACCACGATGTTACACGGGGGTGTTCTGCGATCGCTCGATATGTATATTTTTTAAGGATCACGAATCGAGGGAGTTTTCTTCGGAACGATTGGTCTATGAATGGCTTAGAAAGTAAGAAACTTCAACGTATAGGTAAAAGTTTTCTCGACCGTGACGGTGAAATTTTTAATATCCAGATTGGTTTTCTGCGCCTCACGAAATGTCTATGTTACAAGCGAAAGTTTATTTATGTTTATTTATTATTATTTTTTTAAAGATTTGAACTAACCGACGTAATGATCTTTTACTACGATCCAATCAATGGTAAAAAGAAAATATGGCAATACCCTCGGTAGGATTGAGCCTACGACTCTAACATTAGAAACTTGACGCGAAAAATCACTCCATTACAAGCCATTACTCGATAAAGTAACTTACTGTTACTAAATTTTCGCGAAACTTTATTCCGACTCAATCTAGATTTCAACGCACAGCATCGTCATCAGGAGGAATGTAGATTGCGTCGAAACATAGTCTTGTGAAAATTTACGAATTTATTTCTATTTTTCCTTAGCCTAGGTAAGTGATCAGCGTAAGATTTTACAGTTAAATATCGCCAATGGAACATGTCCCTAACCCTCGTCTTATGCTCGGCAAAAGATAATGTTCATGCCCTCCACTTAAACGTCGTTACGGGTTCACCCCGGAAGGAGTGGTAATGGTGAGCGGCGACGGAGACTTTCCGGAGCGTCGGCGGCGGTCGTTCCGTGAGCAAATCGGTCAAGCGCCCTATCGTCGGACGTGACTGTCGCGTCGGTTCGTCTCCAAACCCCACCCCCTTCTCAGTTAAAATCCACCTCTCGCATCCTTCTTAAATATTTTACTGCACAAACAGCGTGTAATAGAACCGTACGTTAACACCGCTCTGCACTCACCCCGATCCTCTCGGACCCTATAGCCGCTTAACGCTTCACCCCTCGGCTCCCGGACCCTTACAGCATATCCCGGAATCGAGTGGTAATTAAACTCCCTTCCGCACCCGACGTTTTTTCCCCCGCTTTTGCTTCTCATCCGGCCCTCGCAATCCTTCTTTCTCATTCTCATCCGCTCCCCTCTCGTTCTCATCTCTGCCCTACACAATTCTCCGATTCCTAGAAATGGGAATCTGGATCCTCGCCTTGGAACATGTAATTGCTCTCATCACGTCAAATTCAACGGCCGTGCTGAGAATATCGTCGAATGGCGTAGGGTTTTAGTCATTTGCAGGTGGCGCCACGAAGGTCTATCTAGGAAACTCGACGATTTTTCTTTGCGAACGATCACATCTGTGAAATTGTGCAGATGGGGAAATTTAGTTTGAAGCGATATGCATCAAGGTTTCCTTTTTAAAGTTTTATAGATGAACATTCTTTTTCGAATGCAATCGCAATAAGCAAGCTTTGCGCCGTGGGTTTTGTAAAAATATTATCATCCTCTTTGAAATATGCATTTAATTCTTCGTTATTCATTCATCCATGGACACAAAACGCCGTAGATGTTGCTTGAGAATAATCGATCTTATGTATAATTATTAATCTAGAGCATAAAAACTTCAGTTTTTGCCTGTAAGGTGGTTTTTCACCGTGTTACGTGTTTTCCAGTTTTTACTCAAATTTTTAGTTTTAATATTTAATAAGCGCTATCGATGCTCATTTTATTAGCCGGTTTTCGATATTAAAGACATTACGGCATATTTACTCTGGGTGCAATGTATTTCAGTCATCCGACGATATTTTTACCTCTCTTTTATTTTGACGTTCATATATTCTTTAAAATATTTCCTAATTTCTCTCTTACGCTGTATTCCTCTTTAGCGAAAAGTTATATTGAATTCTTAATGGTCGTTTGGTAGCTATAGCGCCACGAAACTTAAGTAACTTTCGCAAACACAACAATCATAATTTATTTCTTAATCACCTGCAAATTTTTGGTCGGACGACTTTTCACATAGATTCCTATCAATTCACCGTTGAGGAAGCGACGAAGTGCCCCTTTAAGATACACCGACCTACCTCACGTAGAACAGTCGAACCCACTCAGCCCTCTTTCCCTCACAAAAATAAAATAAAATAAAAACCTACCTTATCCCATAACACGGAAACTCAACCAAGTGTCCTCTGGACACTTGACATAGCGGACAGCTGAGTGTTTTTCTCATCTTCGGCCTTCATTTTCACCTCAGCGATTTCCGAAAATGTTCCTTTAACCCACTGCAGGGGTCCCTGAACTCTGATAGGTTCCATAGTCCATTTTCATATCACTCCCGTTCCTCCTTATGTCTTCAAATGGTATTAACGTAACGCGTGCCTTCCACTTCTTTGCTCGTATATCTTTTTTCCAGAAGCAAATAATGTAGGACAGGAAAGAGCTTTGTCCGTATACATAGCCGACCCCTTAGCCCGGTAGGCGATAAGAAGAACGGTATTTATTTAAGCGACGAATTTTGTAAGCGATATAATTCGCTAAAAATGTTTTTTGAAATTAACCGGAATGTTATTCATTTTATGAAAGGGAAAATTTTTATAATTTAAGCTTGTTGATATTGGTTTTTGTGGCTTTCAGACTGCTGGTCCAATCCCCCTAGACATTATATAGTTATTTGCTAAAAAAATCGCCTTCAAGGAAAACATAAAGTAAAAGCCCATCGTAAATATTATTAATAATATCTTATTGATGTTATTAATATTATATTGTTAATATTAATACAGTTTAAATAGCGAGAAAATATTCTCACTATGATGACCCTCACTTTACATTCTAAAACTATATTATACACGATAAAGTCAGCAATGCTTTAAAAACAGTGATATTGCTGTTTTTATTATTGTATCCCGTATTATTCAAAACCGAGAGATATTGTATATTAAATGTACAAAGTGACCAATTCCAATGTTTTAATAAATTAATTAATTAAATAAATATAAATACAAAATCTTCAGCGGCATAACGCAGTGTAATCATCATCTAATTTGGTGATGTACGTTTCCAGCAAATCGCGCTATTCCCGTCAAGTACGTTCAGTTACTCATCCCTTCTACCGTGCAATTCAGACCGACACCGGCTCTGGGTCGCCTTCCTCCTTCATTAAGCGCCCATGCCCTTTCCTCCGTGGCGACAGACACCGTCTTCAGGACAGTCGGAGGGCCCTAACCCGCGTCAGACGACGGCTACCTATAGGAACAACCCCGTAATGGGAAGGTTGAGGCAACACAAAAAAAGAGGTTTTCGGTTTACCTCCCGCTGCCAATTGATTGACACGCGGAGGGCAAGAAGGGGGAGGACACGCCGTTTCCCCTACCTTTCTCACCCTTCCTCCTCTCCACCCCCATAAACTCGAGCTCTTTCATATGTTTTTTTACTCCTCTCTTGCTTCTTATCTGATGGTTGGCGTGGGTGGAATCGGAGACAGTCCAGTAGACGCCGGATACCGCTTTCTAGATATCGTTTTGGGACCCGACGGTCCTCGTACTCGAACCCGCCCCAAACCCCCGTCTCTTTTAGGATGGAGTCCTCCGTATTCATCCCTCGATGGGGTGGGGTTACTATATTGTTGTGGGTGGGAAGAGGATGGGGAGGTCAGTAGCCAGCGTTCCGTAAAAGAATCGTGGGCATGCGCTGCGTTTGCCACGCTGGTTTGTGCTGGTAAGTGGGTAGGGGGGGTGGTTTTGGGGGAGTTGGAATTCTGCCTGCTTTCTTGTTCCACAACCTATGCCGAGGAATGTTATGACGTTGCTTGGAGCTACTACTAAACATGTAATACCCGAGTCCATTATGTGTGTTTTAAAATGTAATTTCGTAAGAAAACTGTTGTTGACAAACTGTTTGGTGTCTGACGCGTCATAGAACTTTTCATTGTTTTCGCTTTTGTTATTGGGCATTTCCTTATACGCCGCAGGATAATGGGCACGGGCGTTTAGGGAATGATAATCGACTTCGTAGTATTCTCTGGATTGATTTCCGGAATGCGTCGCTCCTTTCTTTCATAAAAAAATTCTGCGAACTCTTTAAATCGTCCCGGTGCATATTGGCGTTGAATAATGCACGAATATCAATGACACTGGTTACTTTCTTCAACCTAGGGTGTTCGTTTAAGCTGAGCATTTCTTACACCTTTATGAGTCACAAATTTCGTCAACACGCGTGTAGGTAAACTATCGCAAAAATTGTTGTAAATGGTATTTTTTAACTACAGTCATTTTATTATTTAATTTCTGTAGAGTATGGACCGATTAATTTCTGTTATAATCAAGATTTTTAATTATTTTGGACAATAAAAGGAAGCTAATGCTTTATTCTTGAAATGAATAGCAATATAAAGCAGAGCGTAAGTTATTCGGTGAATAAAATATATTATTATTATTTTATTTTATTTTTCCAAAATCAATTTTATGTTTGTATAAGTCATAATGATGAATGCGTAGATTTGCCAAGTTTTTTTAAAGTACATATTTCGTAATTTATGTTCGTATAATTTTCCTCGTTTCCAATTGTAATTGTAATCTTTGGAGATTCAGTTTTCGTAACACGCCTCAAAAATCACTGCATAAGAAAACTAATATTTTAGATAGGAAAAAAGGAGGCGTATTCTGAATTTTCTCTTACGTTTCTCTCCTATCTTTACCAGCGGTGCCTTTGTTTCTTGTCAGCATTAGCAATCAGCAGTTAGCCTCGTTGGCAGTTGCCGTTTTTGAACGAATTGGTCGTCTCCTTTGTTACAAATCATAGTTAATGAGGGTGGTCTTTCAACGTTGGCATTTAATACATCGCCCACATCCGACCCCCTCCATCTCCGTACCCGCCACCGATCCCACCCTATGCACTCACTCTCACCTCACCACCCTACCCGCCCAACCCAACCCCTCGGAAGTAAATCACTTCTTTATGATCCCTAAAGGAACGCTACATTTTAACAGTGCCGAAGCGAAGGAATATGACTGCCTTAAATAATAACTGCCGGTATGGCAGCGTTTTATGATACATGATCGGTTTTTAGCAGTCTCTCCCACTCCTGCACACGAAAACCCCTCAGCGTACTGTTCCTTCCTTCGTCTCGTTGTGTGGGTGGTTTTGGTAAAGAGAACTCCCTTGACTGGTTTGCGATGGCTCGCCCAAACGATTGTTGCAATAGATAGATATTATCCTTTTAACGATGCACCGAAAGGGAATTCGTTCGCCCGGTCCGATTTATTCTAATTATATATGTAATATGTTCTTTTTCCAGCACGATGCCAAAGTAATAAATTTATTATTTCGTACAAATTAACAAGCACGTATTAGATATGTTTCTTCGAGTATTATGATAGGAGTATCATTATAAATAATGCACTACAAACCTTGGCATTTTCATTCGAGTTTTAATCTTGACTTGAACGTATAACCAATTTCGCTCGTTGTGATACGCAAACATCATTTCATAACAACTTCATTCTTGTACGCGTTTGCTTCATTCGTTTCATAAATTTCGTACTTTATCTTTTTTTATCTCCCAGCCGCAAAGGACTCAGAAAGCGAAAAAAAAATCCACGATTCGTAGCGATTATTGCAGCGAAAATAGCCGTACCTATCTTTTCTGCCCACGCTGGAAAGAAGCTTAAAATATTTAACGGTTTCGCCTTTCATTCCATAGGAGTCGCATTAGCTCTGGGTGCTAATATCACCCAAACCCGTTCAAACGCGGTTCGGTAGAAATTTGTCGTTTTTTTTAAGAAGTGAAAGCATGGATTAACCTTGTCTGAGTAATTGGGTCGCTCTTTTGTACTAATTGTATTCCAAACACCGTTTCGAAACCGATTGTCGGAAGGAGAGATTTTTTTATTGCTGCATGAGCAACTTACGATATTTCCCGGATGCATGCACCATTGAGGAAAGGGTTAAACCGACAGTTTGCGCTGCGTTTGTAGCAGTCAATCAATTAAGCAACGGTTCGCTTTCAAGGCGATGCGTTTCCTCTGGAAGAGAATCGAAGAGGGTATTTGCGGCGTTTTATCCTTTCCATTTTGTTTTGTTATATGCGTTTTCTTCTAATTTGCGGTTAACTTTGCACGATAAAATTTTCAACATAATTATTGCTGTAATCGACGTTTGGTAAATCATTACTATATACGATTCTTTTATGATGAGATGCTTCTATTTCTTGCTCGTCCGTTTTGAGCATACGTCATTATTTACTGTAGAAGTTTGCAAGATTTATTCACGGCGAGAAGCACTGGAAGTTGCTAATACTTTGGAGAGCCGAATGACACCTTACATCGGAAGTTACCTTTAGATTTTTCAGTGTCATATGGAGAAAAATCAAGTACGATCAGTTCTTTAGTCTTCAAATTTTTAATATTCTACGATTTAGAGATCATAATGTTAATTAATGATCATGACATTTTCTATGTTAAATTTTAGGAATCATTTACCATTGTACGTAGCTTCGCGGGGTGTATGCGGTCCCTGGATATAAACCGCAATGTTTGATCGATGCAATATTTTGTAAGTAAAACGACGTCTTTATTTATTAGAACGCAAATCTTTTCAAGTGCAAAATGTTCTTAATGTATCTTGCATAAAGTGACCGCTAATTTATATAACTGTATTCTCGGAGATCGATAATTAATTTTTCAATTATGGAGCTTGTTTAAGGTCACCAAATCAATGTATAGCTTACCTTATCCTCGCTTTCTTCTTCCCAAACGAGAAAATCCGTATCATTTCTGTATCTTTCGTGAGTATTTAAACTTAATCTTGACCTCGAAATGGGATGAAAAGTTTAGAAAATTTTCCGTTTTCCGTCTTCCTTTATTGTTTTAACAGCCGCGAAAGAAGTTTACCTATTCTCTCTCTTTTCAACCTACTCCTTCTCACTCAACGCCTCTCACGCTTCCCCATATTTTCAAGGCTCCAGCCGGGGAAATAAACATATTTTTATTATTACATCTCCTCGGCGAATGAGAATATAGGTCAACGACGAAGGAGGGGTGGGGTTCGTATCCCGTCAAACGACCGCCCGCGGCTCCGGACGTTAAAAACTTCCCTTCACTACCTTTAGCGATCGATTGTTCGCGCCTTAGATCGAAATTGCCTAGAACAACCGTAAAAAGAAACATATCGTTAAGTTAAGCTCTTTCCGCACCATAGCCCGTAACCGTATCGCCACGTGAAATTTTTATAAACTTAACGATTAGTGGAGATAAAAAGACATTCTGGCCCAAACACCTGCGCAGCTGTAGTTAAAATATTTAAGTCTTTCCGTGGGAGATTTTGAAGGTGTTCTCTCTCTCTCTGTCTCTCTCTCCCCCCCCCCCCCCCCCTCTACTTGTCAAGGGCTACCATAGTTAGACACTAGCGATGCAAAGATTTGAATGAGCTGAGTTGGCATGCAATGGAGCGTAGAAGAATGGAGTACAGACGGAAAGCATTGGAAAAATTTAATATCCTCTGATTTATTTATGTGTGCATGCCATAGTCGTACCTACTGGTGCAAAAGAGTGTCGAGTTAGGACAGAAAAATACGTTGGTTGAAACACCTAGATAAGTACAGTCGAAAGTCTGTAACTCGAATTCTTCATAACTCGAATGAATTCATTTTACGAAATCTTTTTCATGTTATTTTTCTCCTATAACTCGAATTTTCCATAAGTCGAATATTTTTTTGTTTCCCTTGAGGTTCGGCTTATAGAAGTTCCGCTGTATATATTGGATATCTTAGTTGAATATGTACTTGGAATAATTGAAGCACTCGTATCATAAAGAGCGACAGCCATGACAAAACACGATGGATAGACAGTAGAATGAAGCATGGTCACCGGCAGGGGGCGGCAAGCCAGGCAACTACCCCCCTGGAGTTTTGGGGAAAAAATCAAAATTGAAAAAAAGGAAATGTACCAATTAGTAAGACAAAAAATTAAAATTATTTTTTTAAATATTTGTTCTTTTATCCTGAATACAAAAGCGTTTAACAACTTCCTCAACAAAATCGGCAAAGTCGTGAAAATTACGGTACATTTTGTAAGCAAATTTTCTGGCTGCCCCCCCCCCCCCCCCACCCCCCCCACCCCCTGGCTTCGCCCATGGAATGAAGCGTTATCAAGGTTCGTATTTTCCCTTGACGATCACATTAAGACATTCAAGCACGAAATCGAGATTTTTTTAATGGAACTATGGTTCGCTTTACCAACCTCCACCTGGTGAACTGCACCATATTTCACACATGTAGCAATAATCGCTATAATCGGCAACTACTACCGATTCTTTTTCCCGAATGTGATAAGACGTTTAGAGATTTTATTCGGCGTAATGACACACGCTGCCGTACGCCATTTTCCGGGGGTAATCATGTAAATGCAAACGCATGAATGCCACGCCTGGTCCGTTCTAAGATGGAGACGTGGCCACGGTAGCCGGCGACTCTATTTCCCTTTCTCTCTCTCCTCATTTCTCCTTCCAGAAGTGTGTGTGTGTGAGGCTCCTCACTTCACGACCACTGGGGAACCCATAATTTACTTTCCAACGCTGAAATGCTTAACCGAAGATTGTTCTGCTCGGAAAGTTATCGTCCTCCACTCCTGATTCCCCCCAAACCGATCTTCCGACTCACACCACTCCCTCTAAACGCCGCTCGCGCCACCCCTTCATTCTTCTCCGGTATCCTCTGCATCCAAATTTTTTTCCTATCTTTCTCTGACCATCCTACCGGTCCTGCTCCGTTATCACGCGCCCACTTACAAATATACGCATCTTTTTTTCCCGATATATTTCACGTGTACGGGTTTCTGTATAACGGGTATAGAAAGACCGCTTTTCGCTTAAAAACCTCCCGCAATCCGGAAAACGTTTTTTTTTTACTCCTCGCGATACGCATCTAAAATATGGTTAAATTGGACCAATATTCGGAAAATGGCGTCGCAAACTCCGCTTATTCGCTTCACACCCTCATTCATTCGAAAGTGAATCGCATACCTCTAAAAGAGAGGGTCGTGGGAGAAGGTGAGGAAAGCTGGAGGGTGCGGCGAAGGACTCTCTCGAGAGGAGGAGGATGAGGAAAGGGTGAGATGGAAGAAGGAGAGGGGAAAAAAACTTTCGGGGGATTATTACGCAATTTCGGGGGAGCGCGGAAGAATTTGAGAAGAATTTGAGCGAACGAGAGGAAGGAAGATTGAACAGGAAATTTGGAGGAAGGTTTGGTGTTGGGTATGATATAATGCGGGGATTTGGATAGTATAACTTTTATTCTTTGAATGAAAGAGAACGGTAAAAATACCAGCGCGTGTTTTTAAGCGGGATGGGAGAAAATGAAGTAGTTGGGGCACAAAGAGCTGAAGATAAATTACGAAATGATGTTTCGTTCCGTCCAAGAAGGAATTAAGGAGCAAGCCCTATGAATATTTAGAATATATACTTACGGCGAGACACCACTGATGACGCATTTTCTTTTCGCAACTCTTTTAACTAGCCATTTTAGTTGCATAATTTGTTAGTCTGACAGCTTATGATAACTTTGATAAAATTCATACGTTAAGATACCATTCCATAATGTCTTACTTGATTGTTATACTAATGTTAATAATCAAAATATCAGCTTAGGTAATATTTTTGGATTCCGTTTTATAAACCATAGTTAAAAGTAGCGCGTATTTTTTTGTAATTCTCATTTACTTCGAGATATCGTCAAGATGCTCACTGTCGAGAGTAGCAGTGATTATAATTCAAAGTAACGCAATTTCTTATACTACTCCAATTCAAGTCTTAACGCATTACATTCAGCATGTCGGAGCTTTTAAAGCGCGCATAAACCGTCTTATGAAACGTCTTTTCTATGCTTAGATAAAAAATAAAACGATGTGACAGAAAAAACTCCTATTGAGGGAAAGGAGGTAATTGGTAGCTGGCGGTGGGAAAGATGTAGACGAAGAGGTGAAGCGAATTAAAGAGGAGGAGGGAGTGTTAGGAAGAAAGAGGATAGGCGGGAGTGTTAGGAATGAAGGAGTCAGTGTTAGCTAGAGAGGGAGGGAGTTGGTAGTGTTAGGAAGGGAGAGGGAAGAAAAAAATGGACGATATAACAAAAATGAAGGAAAAGATCACGGCGAGTTTGAAATATTTTAGAAGCTAGAGAGACGAGGCATTGTAGGAGAGGAAGTGTTAGAAAAGAGGGATCGTTAGAGGGGGAAGAAAAAAATCTGATCTGACACGTGACTTTCTCCATATTTGGGGTATAGATATTTAAATTGTTATGAATAGCATTATAAGGCAAAATTATTATTTCGTATCGTAAAATAATACAGTCGTCCTTATTGCCGTAAACTATATTTTGAATATGTTTACAGAATTCACCGCTACATGGTGGTGGCTCTGTATACTGAAAATTACGAAAAGTTAAATATCTCCGAAATGGATGGTTCTACTAAAATTTGTTTCAAACAATACTTGGAAGAAATATTATTCTCTACAACTCTGGTTCTTACGAAGATAACAAATAACGACGTTTTTAAGGAGATATTTGACGGAAACCGAAAAAACCGATTGTTTATAAATAATTCCTAAACAATAACTGCTATGGAAAATTGTTTCAAATGAAAGTTGTAGGAAATTCCATTCTCTATAACCTTTATATAGAATTGTACCTACAATAATGATGTTTTAACGGAGAAATATCGCAAAAACCGAATCGGGTTTCGAATAAACCTCGACTTCCGATTAACCGATATTGTCCAAAAACTACTCAGTTCTTTGTACTCATGCTAAAGTATTGTATGTGAAATTTGGTATTAATATGACAAGTACCTTTTGAGTTAGAGCGCCCACAATTACACACACACAGAGACATAATTCCGAAAATAGTCTAAACGTGTTCCAGGGACCTCAAAACGTGTATTTCCGTTGAAATCTCGAAGTCGATTTTTTTCGTGATCACAATCATTCCCTATAGTACGGATGGAGCAAGTAATAAAGGAAAAGATAAGGGCGAGTTTGAAATAGTTGGTAGGTTTTCGTGGAAAGAGAACTAGGTGTAAGAAGTGAGGTGGAAAGATGATAAGGAAGGGATAGAAAGAGTCGATCAATGGAGAGAGAGAGAGATAGAATGGGAAGAGAGACAAAAATGAGACGTTTCAGAGGAATAGCGGAGCATAGGTGTTTAGGCGTGCGGTGAGATGAAGAGATGATCGGAACGATGAGGTGGCGGCCGCGGGCGTTGTCGCTTTCGGTGTTTTTTTTCGTGCCTCTAAAGATAGGGTTTTGAATTTTCGATGGAAAATCTTATTTAAAGTCATTCTTCCCTCATTTTTGCTTCTCGATTTCTGCCTCTCGTCTCATCGGTAATCGACTTTTTCGATCGCTTCGTTTTTAGATGTTGAAAAGTACCACGAAACGTTTTCCGGGGGACGGGATTGGAAGGGAGGGGAAAAAAACGCCCTGGTAGTTATTTTGCTCAATAATCTTACGGATTTGGAAGCGAAATTCTTTTTTCTTCTTCTTTGAACCGAGCCCAGTTCATTATCACCGGCGTCTTTATTTTATTTTCTGGGCGAAATCCTACTTGTTTTCCATCCCGTTCCCTGTCTCTCGTAATGCGTCCTTCGGGAATTAAATGACTCAATTCCTCGCCTTCTCGAAATACCATATTTAACCGTATCGACGACCTCGAATTTAAGATGGCCGTCCAAAATACAGATAAGGAAAAAATGAAATGAAAATATGAATAGACAAAATGTGTATGAACTTCCTTTTTTCATATAACTGAATGATCCTTACAAAACTAATTATTTCCCATCATTCGTTAGTTACTTCATTACTTAAGAAAGGACCTGGTACATACCTAAACACAGGAAACGGAAGGGGTGGCGCTCCGTTGTCAACAGAAAAACAGCCGTGTTTACATATATCTTCATGATACACTGCAAGTAACATTATTAGTGGGTGGCAGGGGGTACATGTTGAATACAAATCCCACGTCATTTTCCGTAACGACGTAAAACGCAAATGAACATTATATTTTAACTTTTGAAATATCTTTTAAGACCACTCTTCTTTCTCAAGTAAATAAATCATATGTAGTATGCGTTTTAGATTCGGATAATCGCGGTATTTTCCAGTGATCGTGAATGAGAAAGTTTTTATAACATTAAATTTAACGCAACGCAAAAAATGTATTCTTGCACGGAGATTATTAAGAAAATTTCCTTTACCGATGTAGTTATCCGTTTTTTTTAAGGACCGAAAGAAAATTTTCTCATTTCCTCGGCATCGAGGAAAAAATCGATTTTATTTCGGTATTTGTAATAATTTCCGTTTCAACGTAATTCCTTAAAAAACAATTATCAAAAAATGCCACATATTTATTTTATTATTCGACGAATGTACGCATTAATAAAATAATGACGATACTTAGTCCTTAATGTAAAAGACCCCTTGGCTGTTTGTGAATATTTAATAAAATAAATTAATCTTTCTTTTTTTTGTCTTCTGTCATGTTTTTTTCCTCTCACAACCGCTAGCTTCCGTAATGAGTAACGATTATCCAAATTTACGTTCAGCCTTCAACCAGAAATATTTCCGACGCAGGCCGCTTAGGAAAACACTTTCAAGACCTCTCTCACATGACGTGCGCTTTACGGAAGCGTCCTGTCTTGGGGTCCGTAACACTCCTCATGGTCTAGTTGAGACTTATTCGAGCGTTAAGGAGCTCACGTCTTGTGTTGCGCTACATTTAATCCCGGAGGGGTTCTTAGATAGACCTGTTTGTGGCCATTGACGTTTGAGCGAATTACGAGAAAATATGTCTTTATCGTCGCTTTGCAAACCTTTGTTCGCGAGATAACGTTATCAGGAACAGCAGAGAAAATTAAGCCTAAAAAAAGAACGAGTGTTTTTATTTTTATCGGTTTTTAGACAATATATACTACGTAGCACATTTATTTAATATGATCAGTTCTGCGTTTAATGTTCAGTCTATTGGTTGAGATAAACTTATTGACCCTAAATTAATTGTAAATACTACGGAATGATATCACGATTGGATTATTTTCTTGTGGAAGATCAGCTTGAAGAAATGTTTAATAAATTAGACAGACTTTTTACGATGGAGATTAATAATGCTTTGGCAAAGTTACGCGGAAAACTCTACATCTTTTCTCACATTTGTAAAATAAATAATAAATACGTAAGTTGAATTATTTTAATCCGCGTGTAATTTTCTCTCCAACCTTCTGAATCACTTCAGTCAGGCACATTATTTTAATTTCTGTGTTTATGGGGAAGTTACAAAGCCATCCGTTGATAGCGGCGTTTTGGTTCGTCCTCTCTCCCATCGACTTATTGATTTTAAATTAATATGCATGAGCGGAAGTTAAACAAGTTCTTCAACGGAATAAATTTTGATCCTCGCTCACTTAATGATGAAGAACGCTCGGTAATTAATTTGAATAGCGAACGGCGATGACTGCTATCATCATATATAAATATATTATTAAAAACAACTCGATCTACTCCCACCTCTTTAATTACCTTCCGAACTTTTAAATTAACGAAAGATGAAACCGTGATTTTTCGACCTCCCTGAATGACGGAGATCGTTTAAAAAAAAAAAAAAGAAACCTCGTCGACATCAGTCGTGGGTGTCGCTCGGATCGGGGAATACGTAATCCGTGATTAGCGAGGAGACAATGGGCCGATCTCCATCACGCTACCAATTTCGAGTCGGGTTATAAGGATCGAGCGAAATAATTGATAGATTACGTGCGACGCGAAGTCACCGACGCCGTGATTCATCGCCATGACACCTTCGTATGTTCATCGTGCAAGAAAATTGCGCGGAGCGGCCTCGTTGAAACCCTCGGCCGGCTCGGTTTCCCCCCTCATTCACGCAAGGGTTCTCGAGACGGCACCCATCCCTAGTGGAACGGGAGGTTGGCTTCCGAAGAAACAAAGCCTTAACGAGGAACCTATTATTTGTCCTCTTTGGTTCACATGCGACTACACACCGTGTCCGTTCGGGAAAAAAAATTGTAATAGGCATTCTGGAAACCTTTCAAAAGAAGTATCTGCCCGCTCTTTTCTTCCATCCTTCTTCTCTTCTCTTTACCTGTTGCTCCACCCCCCCTCAACTCCCCCCCTCTCAACTCTCCCCCCCCTCCACGCACAATGCTCCCTCCCCTCCCCCGCATCCCTCTCCCTCCGCCTCAATCATTCACTTTCCCTCTCTTCTCCTCTCGTTTAATAACCCTTCTTTTATATCTTAGCCGTCCCACTCCCCCTCCTTCCTCTCCCCCTTCTCCTCTCTTCCATCAGCTCTCGACCAACCTCCTTATTTTCTCCGCTCTCGTCCCACTAGCTGGGTCCGGTAGCCTTCGGGGGGCTACAGCTTAATGCGCGTGTAAAATGGTCCACTTCCGGAAGAAACGAGGGTAGAGGCGATAAAATATATCGTAGTGTTTCGCATCTTGCTCTCCTCCGGAGCACGGGTTCGCGTAACCGCAAAAATAATCGGATGGTTATTTTTTTCCCGCCGGAGGAGCATTGATTGCAAATGGTAGCGAGACATGTTGTCAGGGTGGTGATCATAAATTTCGGATATTCTGTTGATTATACATTAAGTTATTTCCAGCTACGAGAGTTTCGTTTTGATAAAAGCGGGGCTGTATTCTTTTGAAATGAGGGGATGTTTCAACTTACATACGTAAACCTTAGTTTTATACAGCTAATTTTCATTTGAGATATTTTTTAATATTTTCATGTGGGCTTATCTCATTAAAAAGCAGTTAGTGCAACGAAACAGTCTATTCTTAACTGGGCAACGTCATGGATTCAACGTTGAAAGAACGACTCGTCGTGAGACATTCAAGTCGAAAGTCAAATTATAATGATTTCTTTGTGCATTTTTCCACGTATGTGTAATAACAATTGCCACATAGAAATGTTTTTGGGCCCTCATTATTTGCTTTGCGTCCAAATTTCTTTGAATGAATTTCATGGGTGTTTTGAGATTCATAACTAGAATAATTATTTTTTTTAAAGTAAGTCGATGTTTCCTAGATGTTGTGATGCGAAATTTCATGAACTGTACATTTTTGAGGCTCGTGTAAAAAACATTTAATTTTACGATGAATATTGAGAAAAATATAAAGATATGGAATCTTAATTAGGAAATTTGGATATAGTTTTTCCGTGGTTGTAAGGTTGTGGGAAAGACGTGTGCCTGCTTGGATTATAAGCTATCCGCGTCCATGTATCATTGTAACATTTAATTGTATAATTTTTGGCAACCCTGGTATTTAAAATTTACTGTTCCTAAGTGTCCCTCGGAAGAATTGTTCGGAGTAATCTTAAAACCAAGACTGCGACTTAGCGTCGAGCTGTTCCGGTAAGTTGAGCAATAAAAATTGGTAGCTTTAGTAATTGGTAGGTGTAGTTGGGGGCAAAGAATGGAGAAGAAGGGAGTTATGGACCCTTGTGTAGATGACGAGGAGAAATTAAGCCTGGCGTCGTATAATTAATTTTAAATTGGAGGAGAAATTTTTCATTTTATAAATTACAATTTAAATCGGATTTGTTATTCTTTTCAATTTCACCAAACCGCCATATATCACGAATGTTGAGGATGGAAAATCTATACACGTGTTATGTAGTTTTATATTAATTTTACTAATGCTATTAAAATTTGACAATATTTTATCATTAAATAGAGAATTGTTGAGCACACCCAATTGCTAAATCTGAATTAACGTAATAAGTTATTTCCGGTAAACATAAAAGAGATTCGAAAAATCTAATGCGCATTGCGGCTAAAATAAAACTTTAATCATCATTCGCCGATATTTAGAATATCCTGTCGTCAAATACCACTCGCGATGGCTGCCTTGTAGCCGAGGTACATATCTGAAGTACATAACCTGAAGATGCCTCTTGCGTCAAATCGTATGAAAGTTACAAAAATGCATTCCGGTTCAGTAGTTATTCAATTAAAAATTGAGCAACGGTGAAAAAAAAACTGTCAGTTCGCCTCGGCAGCTAACGATAAAGAGGACCATTTCAATATGCCGATTACGAAGGCGTAGTTTTTTTTACATTTCGTCCTCGATTCGAAGATGATAAACATATGATTCAAACCTTCAGACACGTTATAAAACAAAAAACCATCCCAACAAGACGTGATGCTCTTCCCTCCTCATTTTTTCCATTCCGCATTTTCGAGTCGGTTCCATTTCGAATTTTTCTTTTCCGAAACAATGGCTTCCCTTTCACATCGTACGTTCACTTTTCACGTTTTTTTCCACGGAGATCATTTTTTCCCAACTCTCCGGGCCTCTCCTAAAAACAAAACGTTTCTTCATCTGCTCGTTGCCGTCTTTGGATGTTTCAGCGAGGATCCATTCTGGAATTCGATGCTTTCGAACTCTCTTACTAACCTCCTCCCACTCGGAATGCTCCCTATCGCAGCAATTGACAACCTCCGGCCCGCGGACCAGATAACGCCCCCAAGAACGTTTTTTCTGATGAAGAAATCCGTAAAATTTAACACGTAGTTTCATGTTTTTAATAAAAAAAATATGGCATTCAAATATTTAATGCTGATATTTTAAACCTCAAAAACATAATTTAGACTCAATTCAGTATCGGAAATGTTCAAGAATATGACGTTAAATGTAAAAAAAATTGAAAAAAGTTCTAATCTCAGTTATATATAATAGCTACAACAGGGTTACGAAAAAGTAGAAGCGCATTTCAGCTACAGTGCAGTCGTCTTAATCCACCGAAAATAAGTTCTTTCTTCAATCTTATTAGATACAGTAAAACCCCGCTATACGTTGCCCCGCTATACGTTGTTTCGCATATACATCGCCAATCAAGGAACATGTTTCGTTATAAGTTGTGTCGCTTCGCATATACGTCCTTTGTGAAATACTAAAAGCAAAATTTCATAAATTCTAATTGCGATGCATAAATTATAACTATAACAATAAAAACCCTGTATTCGACTTTTAATTTCATGTTTATTATTATTTATATGAATTAATTTAATTTCGTGTAAAATCATACTCAGAATAAACATTTGCTGGCCATGTGTTTGAGAGATCACGATGGGTTAGGTGGTTCACAAGTCACACAGGGGATAAGGGACTATCCCAGTTTTAAAGACTATGTGTAAAAACCTATTTCTGAGCGACAGTCAACTATAAGAGAGCTTTTTGAACAGTTGTTTGTTTGTGTCCTTTCATCCCGGTTTACGTTTGCACTGATATCTCATGAGATACTGGATATACTTTGGATTGCGACGTCTGCATGAAAAGTACTGTAAAGTGCGTATCAGTGTACGTGTAAGTAAAGAAACAGTTTTTGTGCTTCATCACACTATAGACAATTATTTTCGGTGATTTCTGAACTGAATTAATTATTGCAATTGGTTACTCGTTGTTACGATTAAATGTATATTAAACCCTAGTAGCAATGAATGGTAAACACATACTATGCCTAATGTACTGTATTGATATGTATTATTTGAAAAACAAAGGTGTCACAAAATATCCACCAGGAACGTATCCCTACTTTTATCATAGTTCTTATGGGAATATTTGTTTCGCTATACGTTGTTTCGTTATAAGTCGCACTTTTCAGGAACGCATCTCCGACGTATATCAGGGTATTACTGTATTTAATTTTCTTGAATAATTTCTACTCGATTATCACTCAAGCGATTTAGAATCTAATCCGGTCCGCCGAAGCATTGAAACTTCCTTCGGGGTCCTCCCAAAGAATCGTTATCACGAATACGTCCCACCGTGTACATAGAAAAGGTTACCCACCATTACCACATCATCCCCTCCACCTAGATACGCTTAGCCTCGCTCGAGACGCGAAAAAAAATGTTGCAAAAATCGAGTATGAGCGCTTCAAGAGGATGGACGTATGGCATAAGAAGGCGTCGATGGAGATACCGGACGAGAGAACATCGCATTCTCCATTCGCGATGCTCACATTCCTACCCATAGGGAGCCAAACCGAGACACGACGTATTTACTCATCCACAACGATTACTAATAACCAGCCTGTGACGCAGTTTTCCCTACGAGCGTGTGCCTCCACTCGTCTCTCCGCTACCTCCATCTCCTCCTCATACTTTGGCGGAACTTTCTATACGTGTGGTGGTTACCAAGGAAACCCGCGAGACGCTCTCTTAGGCGGCGCGTGGGATGGAATGGGTGAAGATAGGGGAGGAGGAACCGGCAGAAGACGCGTTTGGTGGGTCGAGGATCGTCCGACAGCGACCTTGGCTCTTAACCGGTGATCGTTCGGGTGGCCGTGTATCACGGAGCGAGTCTACCTGTCGTTGGGAAGTTCCGGCGAGAGTGGGATGGAGAGAGCGCGGGCAGTTCGCCGAGCAACCGCGTTTCGGGAGCACGGTTACCGCGATACGTGAGCCGAAAAAGGGGGGGTGACCGTGTGATAGACGAGATGATAGCATAATTAGCAGTACCTGTCTGCTCACTCACCGGTCTCGATTATTCGGCTAGCCGTCGTCGTTTGTGGTGTGAAATTGTGTTTTGGGTGAGGGGCGTGGTTAAGGGGTTCCCAGGAGGCAATCAACAGGTGGCGGAGATCACCTCCGCGAATCGTTAACCTTCTTCCCCCCTCCCCGCCGTGCCGTGCGCGTGATAAACATTGCCGAAACGGTGACCTATACGTCACGCACGATCGTTGCCGCTGCCCGTTTGGCAGGGCGGAGGCGCTTAGACGTTCCCGGATTGTTGACGTGCCGGTTTTCCAGTGAATAACGCAGCATCCCACCTCACCTTCGGTATGAGTCGGGAGGGTTACGCTTTTTCCCTCATCATCAACCGGCCGTCAACGAGGTGCGACTGAATATCTCGTACCGGTGTTAACTCCCCCCCCCCCCTCCCCCTTACCGGGTGCGAGATATAAGATAAAGAGGGAATCGTTCGCGAAGGTACCCCTTCCGGGCTTCGAACCCGGGTCCTCGTGTCGGGAGGCCGGTTGAAGGAAGGAAGGGGGCGGCGTTGTCTCTTATTTTGCCCAGACTCTGGATGGATACAAACCGTGTGGAATCTAGTCGTTCCGTCGTGGACTGGAGAAGGCAAGGTTTCTCGACACCGAGACTTTGGAAGAGTATAAGCAGGTTACAGGTATGTTCTCTCGTCCTCCACAACCTCTCCCATATGTCATGCTTTGAAGGATACGTATCCCTTACCGGCGAAATGAAAACGGTGCTTTTATCTCGTGTTGCGATTTTTTTCTTCTTTGATATGGCCTGGGCGCGACTAGTGTCATTTGAAATCTTCTTCTTTCGGCGTTCGAGCTAAAGAAACAGGTGGATTGATTGCTCAACTGTTGAAAACTCACGGAGATACTCTCTCCCTCACACTCCCGTGTACATCTTCTTACTCTTGATAACGATAAATGAATATGGAGGTTGGAGTGTCTCGTTAGCTATCGCTGTCGATATGGACGTTGTTTGAAAACATCGCATAATCCCTACCTTGTCGTCCTACTCAGCATCCGACGCGATGCCGATTCTCTCGCCTTTCCTATGACTCATGTTTGATCGTTTAGTAAGAAAGAGCTAATGGTTCCTGACCCGCCGCATACTTCGGGAATTTTCGTTCGCAAACATTTCGGAAAACGGAAAACTTTCCGGCTTGATGAGCATCCGTCGTCATTTGCTGCTTTGCGTACCAATTTCACGCGTGTTATATCGATAAAACACGAAAGTTTAATTAATAATTATCTGCTCTCGTTTGTTTTAATCATGAAATGAGCTGCTCCGATGAAAATGTAGCCCTATATCGAGAATTAAAATAGGTATCATTGTTTGCCAAAGAAGGAGGAAAATTTAGAGTAACTTAGTAAAAAGTGGATTTTTGCTAAGATTCTGTTATTTAACTGTGGTATTTAATATTGAATTCCGAAATTTAAGGCGTCATGTGTTGGTTATGCCATTTTATACTGTTGATTAAATTATTGAAGCTTGCGCGTGTTCTCATTACGCGTACTACTTGAATATGTTTAACCTATTGAAGAGGAAGTAATGTAAATATTGGAAAATATTTTATATTCTGCCCAAATGATCATGATGTGCCATTTTTAGTTTCTCATCCGGATAAGAATTTGATTAATTTGTTATCTTTTGGAAACATAACAATCGCATTAGTAAATTTAGAGTTTATCATTGGGGGTAAATTCGTTTCTGCTCCCGGTTTAAATTATTCCACGAGGTTATAGATCTCCGTGTCGATTAACGTTCCATAAAAACGATGCTCATTTGTTTAAATGAGCACATTCGATTTCAGGACACGGACAAAGAGTATCCCGCCCATTATAACAAAGTCCAGCCTTGGGAGCTCGCATTAATTAACCCTATACCCTAATTACTTCTTTTAAAATTTCTCCTTATCTTCGCTTACAGTTTCCTTTAGGTTCACGCACGTATTTGAGTTTTAAATATGTCACCAATTGGAAATCGATTTTACGGCGGAAAAAATAATTTCGAAGAATTTTGCGCGCAATGACAATCGCGTATTTTATTGCACGCTAATCGAATAAAATTTATTGTCGTATTTGGAGCTTGTTTATCCTTTTCCGAACGTCGGAAAAAATTTTGCGTATCTTTGAAACGAGGGGAGGAGAAAGGAGAGAGGATAACAAAAGGTAAAAATATTACCTTGTGTCGTTCTATAGGAGGAAAAACGTTTAAATTCCTTTGCATCCTTGACAGCCTTTCCCCGCTTCCCGTGATTCACTTGATTTTTTCCCGCGGAATCCAAAGAGTCACATTGTTTCGTCGTAAAGGGAGGAACAATGTCTCTGGAGGCGCGTGACGTCTTCGTCCGAAATTTTGAAAGTTCTGCCGCTCATTAATAGTCGTACGCGGGTAACATGAAAATGCGTAGGTTTTCCCACGGATAAACGGGAAGGGATTTAATATGAAGATGGATCAGGAGAGAGGGGGTTTTTAAGAGATTGGTTCGGAGGGGGGGGGAAGGGTTATTGGCGTTGGGGGCGAGAGGGGGGGGGGGGTGTATTGGGTGCTTCTAGGCCCTCATTCGAGAAAAGAAAGGAAGGGCGTCTATGGGAGGTATCTGAATAATCGTTCGGTGTCCTTGAATCTAGTCAGCGAGGCGAGGAAAACACACCAAGGAGTAATGAGCGGGAAGCTGTTGGCTGGAACGTTTGAAGGTTAGAAAGGCTATGAGCTCATTCGTCGGTATCGGATGTATCGCCTCGGTTCCTAACAAATCGGGTTCGATTCCTCTTGGGGAGACTTGGAAAGGCTTCGGCGCCCATCTTCTCTCCTTGCGGTTTTAGGACGAGGGTCCTTTTTACGGTGAGATTTTTTTCCGTTCGCCAAAAAGGCCCAGGTAACATTTCCCTCGAGATGGACCCGAACCTACTTTTGTTCGCTCGTGTTCATAACTTTTGCCGAGTTGTCCTATAACTTTTTATTAGACATGTTCTTCTTTTCGTCAAAAGAGATTTACAAAAGCCTGCTATAAATTATATACGTTAAAAATGTTCTGGTTCCCTAAGTAAGGACTAGTTTTTTAAAGGTGCGTTGTTCAGTATTCGGGTGAAATTTCGGTAATAAAAACTAGGGTCGTTTGTGCATCTTCGATCGATTTACGAAGTTAAACTTATGTTCGTTTCATATTCCCTTGACATCATTGGTACAAATGCTTTCTACTCATTCCAATGAGAAAGCGTAATTTCGTTGCTTTCAGTATTATTCGTTCCATGCAATGTTGGCATTTCCGAATACTGTTCAAACTGTATTACCATTTTGAGCATCACGGACGAGTACTGCCAGGCTTCACAAGAGCACAGCTGTGTTCGCGATTGCCGGGTTGGGAACACACGCTGTCGATTCTTTGTTTTGTTTGTTTGTTTTAAATTTTCTGGCCGTTGAGTAACAAGTGAAAAATCAGAGTTTTGTAACCATAATTCCCAATTGGTTCCAAATAATATTTACAATTTTCCTCTACAGTAACATTCCTCTAATCCGGGTGCTGAAATGCAACCAAATGGTATTTGAGAAGCGGGAAAAGATGTAACGTGGCAATCTGTATATGAACAGCGTTATCTTGCCTTTCTATCAAAGACATCCGCTTCGCTAAAGATAATGGCTCTCAAAGATCCGGAATTGTGACATAAGTAACGCAAATGGAATTGACAAAGGGACGGGTGTATTTGGGGCATAATGAAGAGAATTTATTGTGCGTGAACGGCAGCGTAGATTTAAAAAAAAAACACCTTCGCGCGAATGACGCATTGTTTCGTCAAACATAAACATGAACGATTTACGAGCGCCTACAAAAGATATAGCTTCCTGGCTCATAAGTGAAATATCGCTTTATCAGATGGAAAATTATTACACAAGGATAGATTTCTTTGAAAAAATTTTCGGTCTGAAGTTGATTTGAAGACTGTAAATTCGAAATTTGAATATAAAACCTTCACACAATCGGTATTTTTCCGTAGAAGGATACGGTGATATAATCCCATTTAGCTTTCCTGCTTTAATTTTATGTCGGATTTTATTGGTTTAATTCACCCCATCAGCGTGTAAATACGTTAGGTGTCCGAGTAGAAGTTATTGAATTTATTTGATTACAATCGGTTTACTCGGCGCATTAAAATTTAAGCTCTATTAATTCCGGCTTAGTTTCGTTAAAGTTATAATGTAGAATGTAGAGGATGTTTATGGTATCTGGTTCCCAATGCTAGGATCTCGGGTTCGAAACTTGTCGAGATCATGGTTATATGTGCTAGTCTTTGTTGTCGTTATCACGCTCATTTTAAAAGACCGTTGACCGCTGTTCGTGAGCTGACTAAAATATTTAAAAAATAATAAAAACCATGTACCACCGCATACCTTTCACAAAAACAATTTTCCGCCAAATCCCCTCGCCATTACAATCAGCTAATTTATCTTCCTGTTCGAGATAAGCTATCAGTCTTCTCATAAAATAACGTTGGAACAATCAAAAGTCAGTTTATTTTACATTTCGAAGAATTTAGATTGCCGAAAAAGATAATCACCTCCGGGAAGTTTATTTCTATATTTTTTTTTATATACTCTCCCGGTTTTTCTCTTTCCGGTCATTCTACCTCACGAGAGGCTAATTGGACACCGCTTCGAAATGTCGAGTCTTTTGGTCCAACGGTGGCGTTTGCGACTGCCCCCCTCCCCCTCCGTCTCTACACACCAGAGAGGACGTTGACTCTCCGTTGTGAGGTGGTGTCCTACCTCCCTCCTTCCAACTCCAACTTCTCCAACACTACCCCTCCAATTCTCTCTCATCCAACTCTACCCCACCTCAACGCACACTCTCACTCTGTCTCCCGACGACTCTCCGACCCCAACCCTTTATTTCGTTCCAACTCTTTCCCGGCGGGGCCACATGCGTGCGCAATACATACAATTCCGTCGTGGGCGTCTTCCCTCGCTCTCCCAATATCCGGCTTTTCTCAAATGGGGTTTGTTCGTCTCGTCCTCTCTTTCAAACGCCCATAAGATCCCACCCAATCCGCGAACTCATTGCTGCGGCGGAATAATCGACAAAAGTCCATTTTCCTCCTCTCCTCTCCTCTCCCCTCCGCCAATCCTCTCCACAGGCGGCGGATGTGACCGAAAGCGATGTAAATTGCACGGAGTTTTTTTTTCCTCCCTCGCGAATCTCGAAAGCCGGGGTGGGGTAGGGTAATAGGTTGAGGAGGTGACATATCAGATGGTTGGCGAATCGTTTTTCGATCTATTAAAATGATTTATCGGGACTTTTGAGTAAGTTCCGGCGGGATAGATGTTTACTTTTTACCCTTGTCTCTCGCGGGTTTCTCCAATGCTGATTTTTATTTTTTCCATTCATTTAATTTAATCTTAAAATTATTTCCCAGGTTTAATTATATACGATTAGATAATCGGGATTCGTATGTAATACGTATAAAATTTGATCAAACGGCGTCCTGAATTGTTCACAGAGTGAATTTTACGTAACGCGAGTAATCTCGCATCCTAGACGAACAATTGATTTTTTCACTTAGTGTCCAACACGGCTTTGACCAACGCCGCCTATTCCGAGGTTGTAACCCCCAGCATTGCGTCAGAGATTACGATTTATAAACATAGCATGTATTTCTTTTCCATACGTTTTCTTACTCGAATTTTAATTCTCATCCTCATTGACTCCTAATGTCTTATTTCGCGGATGAAATATTTAAGTAATCTATTAAACTTCGTTAGGCGTCGTCTAAGAGATCGTACTTCTAAAGATGGGCACGATCCTTAGACGTCGCAGTTATGTCCACTGGATCGAGGCTTGTAAATTATTTTTTTGTACGAGCTCAATCTAGGTACACGACGATTTTTTAAAAATTTTGCGGCGCATTCGTTAATTCTCCACACGCGCGTAATTTTCCCCCCAAGAATCGCTTTTATTTCGTCGTTTTCTCTCTTGGAATGTGTTGCAAATCGCTTTCTGGCGGGAATTGTCGATAACAATGAGAGACCGAAAAAAATCTTCGGAAAAAAAACCTTTAAAGAAAGAAGAAGATATCACGATATCGACCGGTTTCATTTTTCGAGGTTCTTGAGCGGCGCCCTTCGCGTGATTCTCGTCAAACACGATAGACGGAGTCCCAAAAAAAAAAAGAAGACCGCGAGTCTCAAAATCCCAATCGGACACCTTCCACTCACCTCAGCCTCCTTACTCCTTTTTTTTTTAAATCCCCTCAATCCTCGACAGGACAAGGGTGCGACGTTTTTTTCTTTCATTTTTTCCCCAAGAAGAACGTTCCTTTTAGGTATTTAACGCGGTACTGCGTCGTCGTCGGGGTGCCTCTCTCCTCCCCAACCCCTCTCTCTCTTTTTTTTTTTTTTAACTGCCCCACCCCGACCTAAGAAGAAAAACTGCACGTTTATTTCCGGTCAGCTTGACGATCGACAGCCCGTGACGGTGAAGGGGACGAAGGAAAAAAAAGGGAGAGAAAGAGAGATATTGCAAGGACGAATCGGACCCGCTTGTGGTACGTCACGTGTCGGTTGCAGGTGTTTCACGGAATCAACTCGGATGTGTGTCAGAGATTCCGCGCGAAATGAGGAGCCGCGTTCGCGGATCAGACGGTGGCGAATTTATGGCGGACGTCGCTTTTGTATTGTTTTTTCTTTTTTTTTAAATCCCGTTTCGATGTCTCGAGAGGAAATCTCTCGAGGGAACGATCGTTCCGTTTCTATCGAAACTAATTGCCCCGTGGTCGTATCTGAGGCAATTCTATTCCTTATGAGATTAGTCTTTGTTTTCTTATTTTGTGTTGCATCGCTATTGTTATTGATTTAATTTTCTCTGTGTATTGAACGACCTTTTTACGGTCTTGTACAATTAACGCGCGGGCGGTAAAAAATGGCAAGCGTAGTTATATGTGTTCATGACAGGATTAGAACTCGTTGCATTGCCTTCTTAACGATTCATTCTATACATATTTTCATTCATTTACGTTTTGTTACATTAATGCGCTCAGGCCATTTAGGTTTAAATGAATCGCAACGGCGAATTTGTAGTTCATTCGCATGCACAATGGATCAGTATTGGTCGCAGTGCAAGGGCTGTAGATAGCCCACCCTTCTAATTCTAATTATAGTTCGTTTCCCATTCGAGATTCATACTATAGGCTGATGGTATATGAGTATAGAAATCAGTATTTTAATCTATAGTTAGTGAAATTTTTCCTGCGATTATTTTTGTTGTAATTATTCCGTCACATCGCCTGAATGTTATGTTTCAGTGTTATGATTTAAACTATTTCCTTGTGTATGCTATATTTTCCAAAACCTTACCTGGTACCGACGTATTCATTTTTCATCCTGTTATATTTGTGACTTTAATTTACAGGAAAAGATTTTTTATTCTAAATGTTTTTTTTTCCGAATCGGCAGTACTTACGCAGGGAAAAATTCGGCGGCAGAACAACTAAAACCTTCCATAGTAGCGGCATTTCGACTATATTTTTTTACAAAAGAACGTCTTAAGTGAGCCCTTATCGATGGCTGGACTACCGAAATTGTAAGATCCATTTTTTTTTGTTTCAGTTAAAAAACGCTTCGCCATATCGCTCTCACCTTCTTCCAAGAGGTACCACGCCAATGGATAATAGATAACAGAGGTGACATAAATCCTTAGGATAGCCACACGTACTCTTTCTAAGCATTATCTTTTCGCGCAACTTGAGTCTCAGGTGACGTTATACGCGCAAATTTACCATTAGACCGTAATAAACTTCTTGTTTCGGTTTCTTAAGTTTTTTTATTTATCTTTCAACCTCTTGCCCTTGCAGAAACTGAGAGTGATAATTGATTATTTTCTTCCTTGAGCGGTTGATACGCTGATGTTTCTCAATTGAAACGAATGCTGACGTCGGCATTATCTTTAGGACGAGCGTAATAATTCCGCGTGCAGTGATATAACCAATGGCGTCATTTACGCTTTGTCCTTGATTATCGGACAAAGTGTTAATTAATTCCTGTCTCCGAGTTGTCACGCGGTTTAAACTAAAAAAAAGGCAAAATGATATGGTGTTCCTCAAACATTGGGACGCAAGGTTTCGAAAATTATTATTATAAAATTTGTTCCCAACAAAATTGTTGCAATATTTAATGCCCTTACAAATTGAAATTATTGAACAATGCAATGCTAAAATTCATTTAACTTGAAAATTCACTCCTTGGAAAAGGCGGGGTTTTGTTTTTATCATAGCGGGGTTCGTGTTACTTTACAACGTTTAGTAGGAATTGATATGCAAAAGGTACCGCTGAAATAATAAGCTATCCAGTTTTAGGTACGAAATATTTCATGCATGCCTCGGTCATGCGTTAAATCCGTTGCAGATAACCAAAAGAAGCATATGAACTTAACCAACACCTTTCTCCGAAAGCTTTAAAAGGAAATGCTCGAGTTAATTGTATATTTCTGCACGACACTGACCTCTGCATATTTTTTCTGCTATCCTTTTATTCCAAGGATAAGTGCACGCAAAGCGGAGCTTTGAGGACTAATAATTACCATCTCCGGTGCCGTGGTCGTTAAGTCACGTTCACGCGTAGATCCGGTTGTTTTCCTACGCTTAAAAGGACACAGTGTCACAATTTCTGTGACATTCCAAGAGACTCGACACTATTTTCGCCCCTTAATTATTTAAACGAATAATGTTAAATGCTGTTTAAGAAATTACAGTCGTTATATGAACTAGAGAATGACGCGTACTTTATTGAATTAAAACACTTGGGCTCCTTTAACTTGAAATCACGATAAAATTCGAATTTTTAGATTGCCAGGCGATTTGAGGTTCGGAAGTTAAATTTTTCTTATCGCCTCTCCTCTCTTTACTAACTAATCTTGCCATTTCGTAGGTTTACTTATCCATCGTCATCTGGTAAAAGGCACTCTAATGACGAATGCTTAATTCTTAACGCGATGTTTAATAAATTAATAACTTTGTGTCCATAGATTTTGTTGGGGAATACTGTTCGTGTTTGAAAGGCATATAACAGATATTTTAAAGGATTTTGCCTCTATAATCTCATCTCTCGGATTATCCGCGTTACACCGTTATCCATGCTTACCTCATTCGCAATTGACCCTTGTAATGGAAGTTTTACCGTACATTCAATTTGTTAATGAAACTTCTTGGCATTGTTTCATAACGATAATACCACATGAAACAGTAAGTTTAATGTTCTTAATTTTATAACTCGAGGGATTAAGAAGTTCATTTAAAAGTGATTTTCGTATTTTAAAAAAACCTCCCTCGTTTTATAGCACGTCACGGAGTTAACGAAGTAAATTCAAGGAATTGGGAACTGATACACGGAACAAGTGTTGGGATGAATGACGTGTGTCCATCTTCCCATGTATGGCCCGAGGCATATATAATAGAACTCGGCGTGCAGAAGACGTGATCACGAGCCTCTCAAAGGTTTCAGTGCCCTCCCCTCGGAACCAGGGAGATCACGATGGACCTTTCCATCCCGTCCTTGGGGTCCTCTTCCTTCGCCCCCTACCTCCCCAAACCTCCGTCCTCGCCCCCGGCCATTTTCCCTTTGAATGGTGACACCGGAGTTTGCATCACCACGAAGCTCGGAGAGTAAGGGGCCAATACGACCTTGGAGAAGGCCATCATTGTCGATTTATTGCTATTTGCAGGTGGGATGGAATTCATCGAAAGCTTTTCGAATGGAAGAGGTTTGGAATTGGTGTTTAGCGATTTTTTTACGAAAGGTTCACGATCATCCAAGCTTCGTTCCAACATCATAACCGTTCGTATTTTGTTTTAATGATACGTACATAAACTTTCAACTAAATTGTTTCACTTCTGTTCCTCTCCGGATATATCCAACATATGATCTCTTTTGACAAAGAATGGATAATCTGTATGGTAACGTTCCTGTCCTAAATTTGTCCAAATCCGGGTGTTGATCTTACTCGCTATGGGTTTCGCAATGCCACCAAATCTGTATGCTCGGATTCGCTGTGAATCATGGTCGCGGCACCCAAGCGTGATGCCTTATTTCCCCTGTATTCCTTTAATTTTTACCTGACAGATTCCTTTTTGGTCGGAACTAGTTTTGATGAATATATTCTCGGGATGAAAATAGTTAATATAATTGCGTGACGTGTCGTAAAACTGCGCAGCATCTAGTACCGGCTCCTATACTTGCTAAAGTGTAAATCTATTGAAACATTTCTCTGCCCTGGGAATTGGGATTTTATTTCAGAGAACAGGAATTTATAAAAATGTTGAGAAAAAAGTTTTTTAGTATCTACGTACATGATGTGAATATCCACTGATGAAGATTGATTCGTATCCGAACTGCGTTTCCTAACCTAATAATGGTTATTGTAGAGGCAAAGTTCTTCAATTTGAGTTTATCAATAAGGCGAGCTCAACAATTCTCTATTGAATGGTATTAAATGGGCAACGAGAGGAAATATTAAACATTAAACATCATGCCATGCGACTGCTAATGCATTTTTAAACGAGACTTTCCCCGTCCCTCATTCATGCTTCTCCGTGCCTCTGTCATCGTCGTCTTGCATACGACCATCCCTTTCGTTTTTCCTCCTTCCTCTCGCTTTTCTTTTTCTCCTAATTTCCCGCTATCATTTTCCTTCTCGATGGAATGAAAGAAGAATGCAATGGTGAAAGACGGCGTAATTAGTTTCTCGAGGCGTTATGCGATCGGCGTATAACTCGTTTTTTGATGAATTCTGTCGAAGCGTACTAGAGGAAATGGGTGATTGGAAGAAAAGCAAGGCTACCGATTACTGGATCTTATGAAACGCCGACGTTATTTTAAATGGACTCTTTTAGAGTGGAGCAGGAGTAGATTACGGATGGTGTTACTTTAGCAACGAGGAGACTCCACATATTTGGACCGGGAAAACTCCGCGGCAATTTGCATCGTTATACTTCGAGTCCTTGCTATTTTTATCTGTCTCTTTGTCTTTCATTATTCTATACTTGCCTACAAATGTATTTTATCGTCGAAAAATTTCATTTTCCCACTTACAGACCTTAATTATATATTGTCATAGCAAACATTTTCTATATGTACTTTGACAAAAGGTTAACTTTTTAAATATTGAATTGCTGCACAAACCGCAATCGTGTACAGTGCATATGAAATGATATTTTTGTTTCGATTTTTTCATAGAAAAATTGAAATTATATCACGTGCATAATTGTCTGAAAGTGAAAAATCATATTTGAAGTGACCTTATTCGCTTAAATATAGTCAATTTCCTATCAATGTGAGATGCTTACCGAATATAGCGTTTGATCTCATATATGTGCCGAAGTTACACTATGGTTTTAATTAGTACACATTAAGCCACATAAATATATTTTTGCGCGTGATTCGTGCCAATTAAGAGTTTTTGTTTGAGACAAAACTCTGGAATCATTTCAACCGTTTTACAAGCGCGTATTTCGATAGGCTCTTAACAGAATATATACAATTTCCAAAAGCGTGAGGACAAAGTGGTTGCTTTAATGCCGACAGATAGTATATCCCTCCTTCCGAGCCGCATTACGCTAAGATCGCGTAAGGTATATCGTTGATTGGAGATAAATTACCCGAGTTGGGTACGTACGAGCGATCTCGTCACGCAAGAAGCGTGAGACTCGAAGCGCGCTCAACGTGCTCCGACCCCAAAGAGATTGGCATCTCTCCCGTCTGCGGACGTGGCGCACCGTGTCCGACAAGTGGATTCCTTCTGAGGGCAACATAAAATTCAGCTCCCTCGCTCAACCCCGGCGTTCTAGAATGGGTTTAGAATTTACGCGGCGCTCTGAAGAAATCTACACACTTTAAATTGATGGCGTTTAAGCGACCCGCGCGAATTTTTTCCCGTAATGGTTGCGGAATTGGTTTTTCTAATCCACCTTCCGCTAAACGTCACCTGTCACGGTCGTGAGTTATCACGCTCGAACCCCTGTAACTCGAACTTTGATAGGAGGAAGAAAAATTTCTATGTATCGAAACTTCGATATACCGATATTCGATATATCGATATTCGATATATCGATACTTTGATTGTCGTCATTTGGATAAAAATTTCGATAATGTGGCTCTAATACAGTGGTTCCCAACCCTTTTTTGGTTACTCTAGTAGTTTCTACTTCCGCTTATTGTAAATTCAAGTTATAGACATTACAGGTTCGATTGAATGTCTATTTCTCGTTCGTGAAGAATTGGATCGATGGAGAAAACACAACTAATATTAAGTATATTTCGATTACAAATTTCTGTTGTCGTCATAAACGAATTGTTGGTGTATCAATTAAAAAATAAATAAATAATTTACGATACGTGGATTCAGACATTTATAATTGGTCGTTAATTTTGGAGCACGACTTTTAAAATGCTTATTTCGATCTGTCTTTAAGTCGTAATTTGCTATTATACACTTGTTATAATTTTAGCATCAATTGTTTCGAGGCTTCATTCAAACTTTCGTTTCCCGAGATAGCCTCAAAATCTTCGATCTTTTTTTTTTCAACTACACGCTATACGCCGTTATCTTCCCAGCTACTTTGCGTTGCGGTAGTCTGTTTAATTAGGAGGTCGAGTTCACCGATATTGTGCAAGTAGGTGCAATTATTCTTCGTATATCTGTCAGTAGAACATTTATTCGAGTTTATTTCGCCTATCTTAGGTACAAATTAGTGACTTAATAAATTTCGGCGATCATAATTAGAGAACTTTTTGGTTTCTCGAAAGTCATTAAGGGAAGTAGAGGAAATGGGTGGCACGGAAATTGCTTTGGATTCGTACCGACTTTACTATAAACTCTCCCCGTCCAGTCGTAGGTTTAATAGGTCAGTTATAAGAGATTTTTATAGAAAAATATAATAACTTTTCGCCGAAAATCTTTCAGTTATAAATGTCGATATGTAGCATATATAAGGATGTGGATTTTATTGAAAAAAAAACATCGAATATTTACATTTCAATTACTCTTTTAAAACGTTCTTGATTTGCTTTGAATGAATAATATGGAATGAGATGAATATTAACTCTTGGTTTAAATAAAGCTTACCTGTTTTAATTTATCGTAAGTTTTATATTCGGTCAGGGATTTTTACCTAGCAACTATGTATCGGAGAGGTTCCCATTGTTTTAAGACATTACTTGTTGTCGTCAAGTGAGCAAGTGTTATAAGAGGCAATCATGGCGTTACGTTTACGTTGAACACGAGAAGCGAGTTTTTAACGCCGTTTCAACTCTCTTTGTTGCTGTAAATTTTCCTCTTCAAAGTGCGTGAAGTATCCACGGTTTGAACGTGACGGGAAATTTTTGTTTACGAAGATCTAATTATTAAGCTAAATGTACTGTTGAGTTTCACTCATTAACTAAAAGGGTATTAGTCGTTGGAATCACGCCGCAGGGTGCTATAATATATTTCAAAAAAGTTTTAAAAAGTTTATAGCCAGTTGTCACGTCCTGCTTTCAAATGACGGCAAAACATCGTACGGAATACGTTAAGAGAGCGGTAAAATTTTGCTATTATTGTTTAACTAAGTATGGGATTACTGCGTCTTTTCATTTTACTAATATAGGACATTAGAGGTCATAGCGTTTGAATTTTCAATGTCGCAATCTTTTCACAAGCCTTGTCATCGAAAATGAAAATGTATGGGTTGCGAAAAGGGAGTGAACTTTCGATAAGAGAAAAAGAAAGAATTTCAACCATGTGTTAGAACCAGAGGGTTAAGTCGTGGGTGTGGTTAGATAAGACGGTATAGCGTGAAAGAATTCCCCTCCCCTTAGGAAGGATTCGACCGTCGGGTCTTCTATTGCATTCGCCTCTGTCCATTGGGACGAGCAACTCCTCAAGAGATGTCATTCGTGCCATATCATAGGAAGTGGTACTTCATTACCACTTTTAGAGCAAGTCGCTTCGGCGGAATTATTTTCTCGATCGGCCGTCATTAAAACGACATTCGTTTCTCTCGGGATGAGGGATTCATCCTTTTTTTGAGCGGTTTCTTTTGGTTGTAGGAATCCATCTTTAAAAGTGATACAATCGGTGAGTTTGCGACTGGAAATATGGAGACGATTTCAGTAGAAGAGGGTGCATCTGGGCGCAAAATTGGTGGTGGTAAAGGAACCAGGACATCACCGAGAGTGAGTTGGGGAGACGTAATCACTTTCATCGTTGATCGAGAGAGCCAACAACTATTTCGCGTTGAGGTGACATGCTTAACGGAAGAAAATGTTGTTCAAGTTAATTGGAGGACGAGCTCTATCGGCGGAAGGACAGGGAATATGCACTCCACCGCCCGAACTGTGGTACTTCAGGTATGTGGACGATTCACCGTAATTCATATTTGGGTTATTTTCCGATCGCATATTCTTGGATTGGAAACTTGTCCTTATGCTTTGATCGTGATATGGTTTCATTTGTGAAGTTGAAGTGAAGCTCGTTGTCGGAATGTGTTATGGGTTTTTTGGTTAAGAGATGAGTATTTGAAAACCACTTTATTTTTATTATAATTTAATCTGTTTAGTATGGTTTTATTAAGTTATGCGGATAATGAGTTGAGTGTATCTTCAAACGTGGAATATCTTAGCGCTCGTATTTAGTGCCGGAAAAAGACAAAGGCGTGGAGTTGTTCGCTTTCCCGATTGTATACGGGAGTTTTATACACTTCTCGTAAAATTTACTCCATACCATAACTAAAAACACAGGGAGGTTTCGCCACCCGCTTTGACTAGAGTGGTTTTATTCGAGGGCAAAGTTCCAAAAAGGGTTTCTCCTACTGTAAGGTTCGTTTAAGAGTTGCATTTACCCACATATAATAAGCAGTGTATTTTTATTTTATCGAATGTTATTCTCCGTATGTTTTAGGGAAAATTTAAATTTTAAATAAAATACACTCGATCGTGAATTTTAGGTAGTTCTTGTTTTTTCGCACTTTATTCGTACTATGCTCTCGATTTATTCACAATAAATATATTTCGAGTTATTTTTCATGAATCCATTAGGATTCGTGTATGAATCAAATTCTTCATCTGGCGTGACGTGTCATATAATACAGAGCTCACTGTACCACAATCACTCGACTTTGCTCTTTTGAATAATCGTGTAATCGATAAGTAACTAGCTATGAAATACGTGTAGGTGTTTTTGCGATCTAAAATTTATGGCGATTACGCAATGTAGTTCCTTAGGTTTAATTTTAATATGAAAATTGCCTCACATTTTCAATGTTTTCCACTCACTACGCCGTAATTCGTGACAACGGCGCTCTCGCCTGCGCACATTTATCGCTTCCTCTCTTTTCAAAATCCTTTCTTCGTCAACTTTTATTCCGCCGCTTCTTACCTTCCTCTCATTACCTCCCTCCGCCGCTTCTTACCTTCCTCTCATTACCTCCCTCCGCCGCTTCTTACCTTCCTCTCATTACCTCTTCCTTCAGCGTCGTAATATCTCTTCTCGTCTCACCCAATCTTAAATTCACCCAACGACTTAAAATATTAATCATTTCTTTCGATTAGTTTTGATTAAAATGATTGATAATTTGTCTAGTTTTTTATGAAACCAGCTTTTGTCATTTTCCTTACCAATTGCTAGAACAAATTGTAAAGTTGTTGTTGGAGATTTTAAAATTTTATATTAAAAGGTACAACATACAAGTAACGCGCAACCGTTTGTAGGAAAAATAGATTTTTTCGCCGTACTTTAGTAAGTGTTTATTCATTAAAGTTCATATTCACTGCACTTTATTTTAACTACAGATCTCCATATATATATATATATAAGATTGCAACTAGTAGTTGAGAGGGATAGGAGGGAGCCATTGGACACTTACTTGGTGTTGTGGACGTCCATGGCGATAGAGGAAGGCTTTTGCTTGGAGCTTTCGGGCATCCGCCCTTCTTCGGCACAAGAGTATTATATATATATATATATATATATATATATATATCATTGCCAGATAAATAAGGAGTCTTATGTTCATATTCTCATATTACCTTCCTTAGGTTTCAAAATAAATTTCGAATTCTTATACGACTGATTTCGAAACGTGAGGCGGCTCGAAAAATATATATTAGGACAACCGCCGTTCCACCCGAATCGATAAGCTATTTTTCTTCCATAAGTTAAATGTTATTTTGTAAAGACTAATTTTGTAAGCGTCTCCATGCATTTATTGTCAACTCTTTCGATATCATTCTATCCCCCAATTCCGTCTTTTATCTGTAAAACTTTTATCGTCAAATCTCTCTTCTCCTTCCTTCGTATTTCTTTCCCCTTCTCTTATTTTTCCGATTGGGAAATAATTTTCATTCCACCTCACTTCGGTTGGACCCCAAGCAGTTCACCTTGAAAATCCAGAACTAGACGACACGAAGAAGAAAATCGCAGACGATGATGGCGAGTGTACTACGTTTCGCTTATTAGCGTCCTGTAGATAAGAGGGAATGAGGTAATCTTTTTGGGATGATGAGCGGCAGGGGATGCCTGATACAAACGAAATCGTTTCGTTCAAAGTTTTCGTATCGTAAATGTCCCTCTAGATAACATTTTCAATGAAGGTAAATACGTCCGCGTTTAATCTGCATGCTAAGGTGGGTTTGATAAAAGGGATCGAGTTAACGATAATTAACGATAATACATTTCGGAATATATCGCGAACTAAAAAAAATAATCCACGGGTGCGTGACTACGGTCGTAAATGGCTAATTATTGTTGAGATCTCTTATATTGCCTACATAAATATAGTCGCGTTCTTGGATAATACAGAGGTGTTTTTTTTTTAACTTTAATCGTAATCGAGAAATTTTCTGTTTCGATTTATTTCGACGCTTAAAACTTCGAATCCAACGTAGAATAAATCTCTTCGATTTATTTCAACTGTACGATTTTTGGCGTCGTATTCAGGTCGACGATCATTCGTCGAGGTATTTTTTTATTCAAATCCTTGTCGCCTATCTCTCGTTCTCCTTGAGTTAACGTTCGCACCACGGGATCTTCCTCCCCCTCTCGCCGTTATTTCGCATTCTTTATCTTCGATTCCGCTCTTTTCCACCTTGTCGCTTCGAAACGTGAAACGTGCGTCTTTCCATCGAAAAGGGGGGAAAACGTAATTGCGCCACATAATTCGAATCGTTTTGATTGCGTTACTAATTCTTTCCAGGAAATGTCTCCCCCCCCCCTCCATTTCTTTCCCCTTTAATGATTCCCTTTATAAAACTCGCTCAAAAGGTTCGTGTTTGAGTTAATATGTTCATTTGGCATCCGCGTCCGTTCCGTTATCATAATTTGGCGTTTTTTTTAAAGGAGGTCGTTACGCCTACATCTTAGGCAACACGTTCTTCTTGCTTGGAAGCGATCGAGATTATTCGGTGGGAAGAAATTTTTTCTAACAAAAGCGAGTCATCGTCGCATTAAGAGCGTCTGTCCAATTTCTTTTCTCTCTCTCTCTTTTTCTTTGGAAGGGAGAGGATCTTTTAGAAAGGTGCACTCCGGGAAAAATGAGGGAAAGTGACTCACGTCCGAAGGAAATTTTAATCCTTTTTTTTATAACTTTCGAACTTCTTTAATCCGGCCTTGGTAAAGGGTTGGGTGTCGTGTTTGACTCCCAATGCTAAGGTCGCGGGTTCTAATCCTACTTTGGTGAGAGATGTATGTGATTTTCTTTTTGTTATTTTTTGCAAAGCTCTTTATAAAAGGCCATGGATTTGAGAGTTGTTGAAATTAAACAAATTGCTAATTTCTCGGTATTTTTGTAAAACTGGAATTTTAAAGGGAATATACAGTTTATGAGCATTAACGAACATTAATTCAATGGAAGCTTACCTTTATGCTGATAGTATACTTAGTGCATCATGTAGCCATTTGGAAACGAAACGCATTTAATGGTTAATTATTGGCAAATTGTTTTTTTTTTAATATTAAATATAGAACCACGATCATCAGGCACGCTTCATCTTTATAACGGCTGTGTTGGCGTATATCTTTTATTTAACTTCGATTAATCTAGTGAATCGTAGCTTCCCTTTTACTCGCATTCGCAACGGCTAAAACCGCCTCATACTCTAATGAGCAAACACGAAGTGTATGCAGTGTTTATTCAGCCATCCCCGTAAATAAAATCACGAAATATATCTCCCTAACAAAACCGACTTTTATAAGCGAACGCATCCCTAATGGCATCGGCCAGCATCATGGGATAAACACACGATTACAGCGGGGTAGATCCAGTTTCTCGGATCGTTAATACCAGGATTAACGCTAATTTCTGGAAGATCTTAATATATTGGATATCTTTGTGTCTGGATGGTCCTCGTTATCTCGAAGCTCTTATAATACATTCTTGATTCTGCATCCACGAAGAGTTCGATTCCCCCTCAACTGCCTCATCCCCCTCAATCGCCCCCACCCTATTTACTGTCAATTATCTCTCGTTGTCATCCTTCAACCGACTCGATCAGAGGAAAAAAGCAACTCTGTCATAAAATTGGACGTTAAAACTGTCTCGAGAGTTTGTGCGGTTGCGGCCGCAAACGACTCTGGGAGTCGAACAGCGGCTGCCTGGTCGAGAGGCGCTATAAACTCCAAGCGGCCTTGGAACCAGTTCTCCCTCCCCCCTATATCTCTCCTCGTTGCTTTTTCATGCCGGCATTAAGCTTGGTTTTTTTTTCCTGCACTCGTTTTTGTACCTATCCTCGGATATGTTCGTTCTACGCAAACCCCCTCTCGTTCTAATGGGTCTTCTTCATTCCTACGGAAACTTCTCTCTCATCTTTAAAAATTTTCAAACCATCCCTGTTCTCATACGCTAGTTGAAAAGATGTGGATAAATGTCTCAGACGGCGAGAGAGAAATTAGTAAATCGTTGATTAAAGGATTAAGGATAGGAGTTGATTTTACACGTATTTGTATTTATATAGGTATGTATCATCTCTCTCTATCCGGAAATATCATATTTGCGTGTGTAAATGTGTTCCTCCGACACTCCAGCGGCTCTCCTATTGTCCACTGAGCTTCCTTCCTTTAAGAATTAGTTCCCGTTGATGTACTTATTTATCTTTCGTATTTCATAAGAACAAGCATATTACATAATGATGTGAGAATTTATTGCATTATGTGTAAACACGTTAAATATTCTCTTTTTTATAAGAGTCGGGAAGTGTGTGGTGCGTAGAGTTCAAAAAGTTGATGAGAAAATGTTTGGCGGGAGTAGGGTTTGAGGGTAGCTTACGTGTGCGGTAGTGATGTGGAGAAATTGAAAGAATGGATCGCAGATGAGTAAGGAAGTTAAAGGCGGTTGTGATCCGCGTGTACTTCAGGGAGTGTCGCCTTTTGCCTTGTAAGATATTTAGTACGAAAGAGAAACATCGACCTCGCCTTATGACTGCACCCATATGAATATATTTTCTTTCCTACAGCCATACAAAAGGTAAGACAGACGCGATATCAGCTGAAAGACAGGAGATATCAGGAGGGCCTCACCAAAGGTACATTCTAAACATGAGCTTTTGATTCACCGCTATTAAATTCATCTTTATTTATAACCATCCATCGGTGAAAAACCACTGATGACGGCCAACTTGTTTCCAAAATTCCCATTCGGTTTTTCAGTAGTTTTTGTCGCTATTTAAGACACGCAGTCTGTCAATATCAAATCCATTGCCAATTATGTCATTAGGTCGGTTTAACGTGCAAATTGGTTGACATACAAATTTCGACCACGGTGTAAAGTTTCGTTGAGGGTAATATAAATAAATAGGAGAATATATCATATACGCGTTCGCATATGCGTGGCATGTGAATTTTTTACTTTAGCGTTACCCTACGTAGCTACTTCGGACCAAGGTGAATCAATCCACCTTGACTCGTCGTTTTAAGTCCTCAGTGGCCGGCTACGGTATGGTCGCTTTCTTAATACTTTAATAATTCATAAAACGTGGTAATTACTTCCTCTTTTGGATCGGGTAAATTTCTTTTAATTAAAAAGTCCCGTAAGTGGGAATGTCGTTTAGAAAAATCCATGTGGCTGTGGAAGACTAGCGGCGACTTCGCTGTAAGAATTCCGCGAATGCTCTTCCATCTCCTTCCTTTCTCTCCCACCCTCGTTCTTCCCTTCCTTCACACTCCTCGAATTCCTCCTACGTGTGTCTCACTCCCTCCTTCGCAATCTCTTCCACCGTCTCTTACATTACTCCCTCCCTCTTCTTCTCTCCTCCTTTCCCCACCCCTTCTCCACGTCTCCCTCTATTTCCATCCACTTTCTCCTCTCCCTCCCCTCCTGCTCCCTTTACATCTCTCTTTCCGATTCCTTCCTTCCTCGACACCTACTCTTTTCTTTCCCGGACGCTATCTCCATCTTTCGCTTCCTTTCTCGCCCTCTTTCTAGTTTTCTCTCTCATCCTATCCCTCCCTCTATTTCCCTTCCTATCTCTCCCTCCCTGTTTTAACATCTCTCCTTCCCTTTCCTGACTCCTTCTCCACCTCACATTCTCCCTCTCTCTCTCTCTTACTCTCCCCTCCCTTCCTTTCCCTCCTCTCATTCATTCATTCGTTTAAACGAGCTTATCATAAACGCCTACTTGCGTTACAAAGGAATAACAACATTGAAAGAACAGTCTGCTAATTCTCTGCTTTTCTCCCAAACCCTCCGAGAACAATGGCACGTGAAGGCATAGAACAACTCGCACTTATCAAAATGGATTGTTAATCTTACATAAACTCGCCGCTGAGATGAAATAACTTAATCTAAATAAGCTTTTTTTCCTTTTGTATATATGTATGCGTAGATTTATTACTATTATTTACATATTTCTACTTATTTTTAATATTCATGTTTTCATTTAATCTCACTCAATTTGATTAAACTTCATGTTCATTTTTCAACACTTTAAAATATATCTTGTGATATTTTTATATCTCAAAATTGTACGTACTATTTGTAATTCCACAATTGTTCTTTCATGTATGTAGGATTTTCGCAGGTTTTTTCCACCCCCCATCCCTTCCTAGGCTTTTACCACAAATACGTAAGTCTTCTCTTCTTAGAAGTTTCCGAATTTGTAATTCAATATCTTAATTGTTTTTTTTTGTATTATTCTTTTTTCATTTGTTTAGCTTCAGGTATTTGTTTTCTGTTTGTATGTTTATGTTATTATTTTTATTGTCGTTTGTAATTCATAACGTAGAGTTAAATGTAAGAAGGGACTATGTAGTCTCGATTTCGCCCGAAATAAAGTCGTTTGTCTGTCTGTCTGTCTCTCTCCATCTCCCTCCCTCTCCTACCCTTCCCTCCATATCTCCCCCTCATTCTCTCCCTATCCTCTCTTCCTCCAATTGTCCTCCCTCTCATTCTCTCTCTCCTTCCTCTCTCTTACTCTCTTCCTTTCTTACTTTCCTCCCATTTTCCTCCAGCCCGTTCTTTCTTTCCCTCCCACTTGTTTTTTTTTCTCCCTCACACCCTCCTCCTCGTCACGCCATAAAGCGTTGCATATTTCAGTTCCCAGCGAGACAGAAATGTAGGAAAATAAATTACGTTCTAGGAGCTCGATTTTTCCTTTGTTTCCTCAAGTTTATTTTTCCCCATTCCCCCCTCCCGAACCAGTTCCCGCGGCGAAGGAAATGATTTCCTCAACGGACGTGAACTCTTCCTTTGCGATTATTTAGCGATGTTGCAGAATGTCGCGTATTCGGGTTCCGAGGTGCTTGTCCACTCTTGGACCGTAGTTGGGGATGAAAGTCTGTTCTGAAATTCAAGAGCGTCGCTTGGATTTCTCTTTTATGTCGTTCGGAAGGTCAGGAACACTCGGGCCGTTGGAGGTCCTGTATGTGAGTACATGTTTTTTAATGAAATACACGCGCTCCGCCTATTTTGATAGAGTATATGTGTGACTCTGTACTGATTCAAGATAGCATTAACTAGTTTGCCTAATGATGGAAGTGTAATTCACAATCTAGTGTTATTTTCTCTAATAATCATAAAAAGATGTGGATAAACATACATCTCGGCTACCAATCAGCTGTCATCTGTGCCTATGCAAAAGTTTGTTTTTTTTGGAAACTAATACCGACGAAACACGGCTAATGTAGGTTGCTTTGTAGCGTGTCTGATTTTCCCAACCTTCATATGAATATTGGAGATACATGCTTTGTCAACCCTGAACTGGGTTAGTACCATTTTTGTTTACTGCGGTATAATACGGACAGATTAACTTTGGTTACTACTCTTAGAGTCCATTTATTGACTGATTGAAGCCGCGATAGTGAGTATATTTGCTACTTTCATAACGAAAATGAGATATTTCGTGTTTTTTTCTTGGGTCGATCTCGGATTTTTGTAACGTATTAATTTTCGATATAAACATAAGCCTTATACATAGAATTCAGTAGATGATAGATAACTCGTTAAGCCCGTTTCCCCTACGTTTGATATTGTATTAGTAGATGATAATCTCTTTTTAAATTTCCGGCAAATGAATTTCTCCCTTTTTGTCTCCCAATAGTACTGGAAATGGCTTCCTTTTTTTTAAAGACCGCGTTACTTTCACCGTTGCCTTTCTTAGCCATAACTGCCTTCTTTGTTAATTCCTCAGTGTTCTGTTCGGTGAAAGGTAGAAATGAGATTTTCACATTATATACATACTAGGTTTTAACACAAGGGGCTTTTTTGGATGCTCTTTTCATGCTCTTTGACAGGAGAAAGTCAAAATAACTTTCAGGTGTGTCATTGCGAGGCTACGGTGCATTAACCGGTGGTCAAAACCAAGCCATACGCCCTTTTATCCTTTGGACTCGTGCGTGGCTTTATTTGATTATGTTACATCCCAGGAAATATGTCAACCTTACTAAAAAAGTGAAGAAAAAAGCTTCTTCTTAAAAACTCCATTAAACGTATTTTCTCCTCAAAAATGTCGGGCTTACGTGGCATTTTCACACCCCTTTTTTATGTCTTAGTTTATATCCGTTTACGGGCCATTTAGAAAGTTTTTACGGGTGGACGAGTTGTCTCAGATGGTTATACTCGGACCTAAGTTAGTAATAGAACCGGATGAAAATTCATTCCATAATGCAAACTCGAGGCGAGATAGGGTGAAAGTGAAAAGTTTAGAGAGAGAGAGGAAATTCATTATAGGAGAAGTAGGAAAAGAGATAGAACAAGAGCGGAAGAATTTGTGAGTGGAATAGGAGCGTTTTGTGCGGAAGGGGGATTTTTTTTATTATAGGAGATTTTTGTGGTTTAAGATGAAGGCAGGTCGGAGAAATGTTTGCTGATAAAGTTTTTCTGGCGTGGAACTTATCTAATTAGGTATGATTCCTTAAGGTACAGCTCAAAATCATGTCGAAACTAATATATAAAAAAATGTAGAACTTGCGATGCCGTGTGATTTTTATGGAAGTTAGAATGAGATAATCCTTTAAGGTTGTAAGGTTTCTAATGAAATGAATGCCGTTATAGTGTGGTGAAAATGACGTTTGATGATTTGCGTTAATTCCTACGGTTTATTTTAAATTGGAATAGTTTATTATTAGATAACAAGAGTGGCAGCTTCAATGAAAATGACATTATCGAGCGGAAATTTCACGGCACCTAAAATAATCGATGAATATGTAATTAATCGGTCATTTCTATTCCATCAAAAAGATCGTTATAGGAAACGGGATTGTGTGTTAAACGAAATATGTGCATTACGGTATGTTCCGCTTGATCGGCTTCGTGGAAGATCCGTCTACATTTAAAAAAACTTATGCGCAATTAAAAACGGAAATAACACCCAACGGCTGGTATGGTAGATTAGGAAATGACGTCGGAGCTAAGCGGTCAATGTCACACCGACCTTGGAATCGAAAGTAATTTTTAAAATAAATAAAAACTGAATCTCGTTTTTTTATAATTTTCAATAAGAAAGTCTTGTAAGTAGAAATCATTTCGATAGTTGTAAATCCTAACCGTATACGTCTTCTACTGACTTTAGAAAGGGTAGCGACGCCTTGTTCAGATCGGAAGAGAAAGGTGGATGGAGAGGAGGGTGTCTGTAGAAATGTTTTGGAGGTACAAATGGGACCAAAAGAGAGAGAGAGAGAGGGAAAGGGCAACGTGGATGAGAAATAAAAAGGGTGGAGTGATTGGAAGGTGGAAAGAGGGCATTGGAAGAGTGGGATGGAGGCGAGATGAAAGCGGGTGGGCGGAAACACGTGAATTTGCAATCGGTTCGTAGCCACCTACGCTCCCCATCTCTCTCTATCTCTCTCGTACTTTCGGAAGAGTTTAGTGGGTCGTCTCTCTTCATTTACACCTCTTCCCTCCCATCCCACTCTACCGCTGTCCTTCCTGTATCCTTTCTCCTTCTCTGTATTCCTTTCATCATCCGGCCCCCTCTCGACTCCCATTTAAAACCTCCTCGTCACCTCGTGTGACCGGTTCTTCTCATTTTAAACGGTTAAAAAATTTCGGATCGTTTTCTTTTAATGCCTGAATGTTAATTGCCGAACGTTTTGCTAAATATATTGCTTAATGAATTTCATTTCCGAACATGTATAGTGGAACTTCGATAAGTCGAAACTGTAGAGTTTAGACCACAGAATTTTCGATGAATTGTTTGCTTTTGACTCGGATTTTCGATAGGTCGAATAAGATTCCGTATTTTTATACACGAAATCGAATTTCTGTTATACTCAGCCCAGATAAATCGAACTTCTTATGCGTTTTATTCGTTCTCAATGCCACGCCCTTTCATTCTTCTGCATATCTCAATTGTGAGGCCAGGTATTAAAAACGGAGTTGAAATAGGTTTAAGGAATCTCTGACTCAGACTTAAGTCATTCCCATTGGATGATCTAGTTTGTGAACACCTTGGATATCTATATCTTTATACAGTTTAAAGGCAGTCTCTCGTAGCGGCGGGTTCATGTACCACGTCTTGCTCAACCACGCGCATATCTAAAGAGCTAGTCATACGGCGTTCACCTATGCCTACAATTCTAATGCTAATCTACTCCCGCCGTGTGTAAAATTAATGTATCGCGTGGGTTAGTCGGGTCACTGTTCTATGAAACTTCGTTATTTACCGAGGTCAATTTAAAAGTATTTAAAGTTTTGGTTGATCGAAATTCCGGTTAAACGGGAGTTTACCGTAGATAATTAACAATAATGTTCGAATATTGTGTAGTTATACATTATATATAATAAAATCGGTTGAACTTTTGAAATACTACCAATGAATAATTAACATCGTTGGATGCAGTGGCGCCTAACTTTCGTCCGAAAAGTTATGACCGACGTTTTTGCGGATTAAACGAATCTAAAAAGAAAACCCTTCGTCATTTTTTTTACACCCAGTCCCCCGTCTCATCCTCAAGAAATACCGCTTTCCGCGCTGCGAGTCATGGAGAGCCACAGAACCTTTCATTTCGAGAATAATTAGAGCTTCCGGATAGATCCACGCACGATTTCTTTCATTCGGAGCATCGTAAAAAAAGGCAAACATTCCGTTTTCTCGTTTCGTGTAGTTTTTTTATATCCTTCGCGCGCCGCCTCTATTTAGAGAGAGAGAGAGAGAAAGAATAGAGAGAGGGTGGGGGAGGGGAAAGAGAGAAGAGGAAAAAATTTCACAAAAACGCCGCTGGGAGGAGGTGGAGGAAGGAGACTGGCGAGCGTTTGCTTCCCACTTTCACTCCAAACACTTGTCGGGAGAGTGGTGAGGCTGTCGAGTGCTTTAACCCGCCCTCCGAGATATTTTCCAGCTTCCCTCCTCACTTGTCTCATAGCCTCGCGGAAAAAAAGACTTTCTACGCCATCAGCCATTTTTGTAATGGAACTTTAAAACGGCCTCTCGACAATGGAATCTCGGTATTCCTTTGGGGCGTATATGTTACCACCTTCTAACGCTATGTGGGACGACTCCTCTTTATGTTGGTCGACCTCGCGATATCTGCCGCCTCCTGTTTGCCTTAGAAGGTATACCACGGAGATATTTTTTTTCCACCTCTCGGTTCGTTAACGCAACCGCTCTGTAAATATGTCGGATGTGTGAATGCTAAACCGTGATCCCAACCTTTTAACGCGTTGAATACTTTTTTCGACGTAAGTGCACGATCCATGCTTACGTTTTAAAATTTTCAAGGGTATCGAGCGTGCTTTTTTCGTGGAGCGGAACGGAACGAATATACTCGTTCACCGTCGTGGAAAGGTTCGAGCAGGATGGGAATCCGAGGGGAGGGGAGGGGAGGAAAATAATCGCATTTAACGTGCGGAGAACGGCGCAAGGAATTATCCGAATCGATATTTTCTTCTGGGAATAAAGGGAAATGCAAGGCTCCTTCTATTTTCCCTCCCTGAGCCATTGTTTCGCGTTGCCTTGAGAGGCCGCTGCATATCGCTCCGATGATTTACCTGTCAATTTTCTCCGTGACTGCGTTCGATGTTGGCTTCATTGTTGACGTCAGTTCAAATTTCCTGTTATTTGAATGAGTAACGCCTGCTTTTGCTTGTTTTTCTTTTGACGTGGAAATCGTTCTCAAGTTTTCATTAAGTTAAAACGTTATGCAATTATGTATTTATTTATATTTCTTATAGTGCCGTTAATTCTGGCTTTTAATTGTTTCGTGTTTAAGTTTCTTTCGTGTTTCACTGTTCGTGCGTGTATTTTTTGTTGTTTAATATGATTTATTTTTTAAGATGGCGCTGCAATTTGAATTAAACGAAAGTAGTAATTGATTATTCTAATGCCTGTGTCGAAGTGCTCTAAAAAGTGGATCTACAGCGAAATTATACGGTTGTATGGCTCACTCATCAACCTTAATTTTGATTTCACCTTCGTTATTTCCTCACCTCGCTACGGTTGCATCGTAGCCATGAGAATTTAAGTTTAATTTATTTAGGTTTTAAGAAAATGTTGTTAAGTATTTTTACGATGACACACTAAATAGATCTAAATAAGTAAAGATAATTTGTTTTGCCTATTGAAGAGAATACTGATTTTGGCTTCTGTTACGTGTTCACTTTGAGAGGTAAAAAGTACTGATTAAAAGTGTTATCGGATTTTTTCTCTTTTGAATTTGATTATGGTCTCATAGAACGGAAAAAATAACGTTTACGCAACTTAGTTAAACAGTTTTAGTCTCACAACACTCGAGTTTGCAGTTAAGATTGCATTTTACATAGGTAGTGTTATGAAACAAATATGGGCTCCGCCTGAAGTGCGTGCAGGATTAATATCTTGTTTCTTTTATAGCATGTTACTCAGCGTTTAAAAGAATCAATCATCTGCTGCAAATAAATTAGCTGTCTCCTTACTCATAATTCTCTCTCACTCCCACCATGTTTCATATTTTTACCCCAACTGACTCTGAAGTGTGGTTTTATCACCTACAGTCTCACAATTAACGTACCCGACTCATATTTCCCACGTGGGTAAACATTTAATTTGAGGCCGTTAATTTCCTTGGATTACTACATCATAAGCGTGGTGCGAAACGTATTTTTTGGAGGGTGATTGGATGAGTAAAACGTTTATGGGTTTCCCTAGTTTATAACCACGTGTCTCAGCAGCTCCTTCTAACCCATTGATCTCTTATCAAGCCCGCGGGATGATTTTAACTAGCGTTTGTGATTTGTTGGTTTATTTCGTTAAGGTTTTGCTATAGCGCTCCTAGTCAAGTAGTTTAGTGCCAGTAAACCCTAATATTATGCACCTTACATCATTATCTTTATCCTTAGGTGTCTCCTATATCTTTCTTGTGAAATGACGCGAATGACCGCAAATAAAATCAGGGAACCCTTCATCTGAATTCGAGCGCATAAATTTAATTTCTTGCTCGTGTTTAACATCACGTAATTGTTGCTCGATGAATTACGATCGAAAACTTTCCTTTTATTTCCAAAATAATCATAATGAATGTAGTGGCGGTCGAAGCATTTTATATACAACCGTCCACTCTTCTTCTTTCGAAGAATACGGTCGTTTTTTGCGGGCCTTTTTTGAGTAATTTATGAAACGTTAACGGCGGCGAATGCCCCCGACATCGCTAAGTATGCGGAGATTTAACATCCGTGCGTCATGCAGTGTACACCACGGAGCACGGAGAGAGAGAGAGAAAAATTTTTGAGAAAATAACAAGACGTTTACGGGAGCTGACTTCGTTATTTACGCAATGCCGTACCATTTGGCGTCGAGGGACTCATAACGCATCAAAACATCTCTGCAATTCTTTACTATATAAGGTCTCAGTTTGGCCACTCACGAGTACCGCTGTAAATATTCAACCATCGGCTCGTTCGTTTTTTTTCATTCTTCTAATCCATTATTCGCTGTTTAACGGAGTGCACTCGGTATATTAATACGTAACTTATGTTTTTAAGACGTCCCGTGTATATGTCGTACTGCTCGAATATTTTATCCATTAACCTAAGAGGCGCGTCTTTATCTATTTCTGCTGTTGAGTAAATCATGTAACCAAGAAGCAGAGTGTAAATTCTTAGACGATCTGGTAGAGAGGGGATATGTAGAATTTTATTCAGATACTACAGGAGATTTTTTTTACGAGCGCCACTGGTGTTTTATTCTTACGCGTTGCTGCTAAGCCTACCATTTAAGGTTGAGATTTTGTCCTCATAATTGCCTGCTCATATGGGCTTTATAAATGTAAGTTTCGTTTGGAAAGAGTGAGTTGGAAGATGATTATATTCTGCAAAGGGACAAAATTCGGATCGTAATTCTGACTATTTTTACTCCTCAAAACGGTCGTAGAATTTTGTGTTTTCGCATACATAAGAAGTCGATCGAGCGATCCGCCCAATCTTTTTCTGCCTTTATAAGTTGTAGTTTTAAGCTTTTATTGTTTGTGAATCGTTGGGAGAAGTATATGCTCTGATTAGGTTGTTTAAAAATTAAATGTTTTTGTATGATTTACCGTTTCGAGGGCGCGTTAATTAACCTTGAAGGGTATATGTACTTGAATCGATGGTTATCACTGCGGCTAGTTGTGTTGGGAGGGTCTGTCATTATATTGCATCCCATACGTTATCAATACGTTGTTTCAACATGCGGAACATGCAGCGTTAATTCAGATAAACTCAACATCTTGTTCCCGAATAGTAATTTAGTGAGAGAAAATGTATTTAAATAATAAAATAGAGGAAAACTATGCTATCTGACATTGAAAATCCAACGAATTCTAATTATAAAATTCGAATTCCTCCCTATTTTTCTTGGTACGCATATATTCTCAATACATCATGTACAACTCTTCGTGTCTCGCCTACCTTTTTCGCTGCTTGCAGTAGTTACTTTTGACGTCATTATCCTTTTCGTTGACTCATTCGAATTTGTGACGTTTCCCTCATCCCACGTTACACCCCCGTGTTTCCTCTTAATCCTCCAATTTTCTCTTCTCCCTCCAACTCCTTTCATACTCTCCCACTCCGATCGCTTTAAAACATTGTCTCTTCTTACACTTACCTCCCTTCTACTTCTCTTCCCTTCTGCTGACGCCTCTTATTTCTCCCCTACTCCTCTCTGCTTTCTTTAACCACCTTTTGGGGATTTCTCCGTCGCTTTCACATCTCTGGTTTTGATCCCATAATCCTGTATCTCCGCATCTGTTCTCATGTTCCTCTTCCATTTCCTCGCTTGCCTTTTCCATTTACCTTCTGTCTTCCAAATCCTTTCCCTTCCTTCCCCATTCCATTTCTCTCTCTTCCCTCATCCAATTCCCATGCTTACCTCTTCAATTTCTCCATTTTCTCTCTTCCATTTCCCTCTTAGGGTTAAATGAAAGAGGGGACCTTATGGTCTCAATTTCGTCCTGATAATAAAGTCGTCCATCCATCTATCTCTTCCCTCTTCCATTTAACATGATTCCCTGTTCCATTTACCTTCCTTCTCTATTCCAATTCCCTTCCCTTGCTTCCACTTCGATGTCCCTTCCCTCTTCCATTCTCCTTTCTTTCCCTCTTGCATTCTCCTTCCTTCCCTCTTCCATTTCTCTCTTTCAAATCCCTCTATGGCGAGCGAGTCACTCAACTGAATTGCGTATCCGTGCCATGTTGCTCGCCTCTCCTTTATTGGCACTGAATGCAGATGAAGAGCGCGTATCATGACTGTGAGCGGCGTGGCTTAGTCACGCCAATTGAGTGACACAGTGGAGGGATCCTTCAGTTATAATACCCTATTCCCATTGACTGCTCACGGTATAACATCTTTGACCTGTTCGCTATGCGCCGAGCCCAGACCAAAAAAAAAACCCTCTCCCTATTGGCGTGGCCGTCCTCTGATGGAAATGAATTTGTTTCGCTTTAGGGATGCGTTACCCTTAAGGGAGATGGAATGGGGATTTTCCTGTAGCATTCATCTATCAGACGGCCACGTCTTGCTTGATGACGATTTGTTTGATCGGTAATATGCCTTTAAAGATCAGATACCGTGGTTTCTTGCTGAATTTTGCTACATTATGGCGTAACTAACTAACTAATGACTTGCGGGAAATTATTTAATATAGTCATAGATTTAGAAAGGTAACGGGTTGTAAAATCGCTTGATTTGTGAATCCGCTATATTTTTTCGTGCTACAACTTTTCATAAATCACGCGTAAATCGTGTTATTGATTATATGCGATTAATTTATCGAAATTGTTTGGTAAAAGTTTTGCATATGAGTTGATCATTTCCGAATTACTGAATTTCCTTTCCAATACTGTTCGTTCTTTTCCTATTACATCATGTCAGTTCGCATTGTATTTTGATCCAATCCCGAGCCACTCGAAATTAATATTCAGCGAATAAAGGAAAATTTAAAGTGTTATCTCCCGAATGAATTCTTTATTAATCAAAAACGCCCACGTTAAAAAACAAACCGCAACTCGTATTTTACGAAGAATCCCTACCGGACAAATAAATCAACGTATATATTTTATATTCTCGATAATTTACCGAGTAATTACAATCCCTTAGAGCAGTTCACGCGAAAAAGATAAGCGCAACATAAACGCACTTGATATCTCCGGCATTATGCTTAATCTGGTCGAGAGTTGACCGAGTACGCGCGTAAACTCGAGTAATCCAGCCCTCCTTATCACTCCAGAGCTGTTTGCTCTTTCCACAGATCACTCCTCCGGCCTCTCACACCCTCCCCCTCACGTGTCTCCCAGATAAACTCCCCGCACATCTCCTCCACCCCCTCCTCGCACCACATGTGTAACATGCAGATCCGATTACGTATCCATCCGTTCCCTCTAGGTCATCCTCAGACCCAGCATCCTCCTCTCACCTACTTCCTTCCATGTCCCAGCCATCCCCGTCAACCGACTGCGCTCCCTTCCCCCCTCCATTACGCCCCCCTCCCCATCCCCAGATTACGCCCCCTCCTCCTCCCCAGATTACGCCCCCTCCTCCACGTCTCCAAGGTAGGGAGTAGCCAGCCTACGCCTATATATAAGGTGTTCCGCCTTTGCTTCCACGTCATTCGGATAACTTCACGGAGGAGCCCTTACTCAACCTGTCCTTACCCCTCCCCCCCATCCTCTCTCTCTTTCTCCCCCCCTCTCTCTCCCCTTTCTTCTCCCCCCCATTTTCCTCCTTCCGCTCTGTCGGTTCTTCCGCGCGCTGTACAATGGACGAACCGGAAGGGGTTAGGCCCAAGAAAGGGGAATGTGGAGGAGGAGAGAGGGAGTCTTCGAGGAAGGGAGGGAGGTAGGAGAAAAGAAGTGTATAGGTGGGTTAGGCCGCAAAAGGGAGCGAGGGGAGGTAATGATAGGATAATAGGAGAAGCTGGGGTGGAGGGAGTTTCTTCATTACCGACATCGTTTGGGTGTAATTGCGTATACGTTTTTGACCTCGCCCGCAGTTATGGGAGAGTTGAGACGTTTATGGACGTGCCCCGCTTTTGCTTATTTTTCCTCTTTCCGGTGATATTTTTTCGTTAGCTGGGAATAGGAAAAAAACAAAGCTCCGAAAAGCCTTTTGATGATATCAACCGGTAACGCGCTTTTCGGACGCTTTCAAAGAAAGATCCGGGAATCTGTTGTGTTAATACTTTTTGCTTCGTGATATATGCACAGACTTGGACAAATGTTGTACAAATCTAGGGACCATTTCCGAAATCCCTGTGACAAGGCAGATTTCAGCGCGATGTGATTTAATATCAGAATTATTTTAATATGTATACATAAGGTATACACCGCATAAACGACGTAAGAAAAATACCTGCTTGGTAATTCTGCTTAAGTGATAAAACATAGCATAAAAATATAGTCGCCTATTTGCAATTTTTAATCGTTAGTAGCGAACGGGCACTTGGGTTCGTCCAGCCCTGTGTGTATGTACTAACGAATGTATATATATACGCACACTTATACACACATAAACGACTTTATTTTTTCCTTTGAGTCGTTATAAATTAAACGTCCATACCCACCGTTATCCGTACCTCTCATAGTCTCGGCGTCGTCGGGTGATAAAAATTTGAAAGGTCGGATCTCAGTAGAGATTAAGAGGGCGTAAATTAATTTCCGTTCCACGCCACACCTTTCGCTTTCTACCTGACGAATAATCCGATAACGACGCGATAAAAACTCCTCTCGTCGGAAAGAAAGAAAAAAGACTTCAAAGGAACGCGCGTTTTCTGTCCGTCGAACGATTCGCCCCCCATCTCAGTCTCCCCTCCCACGTTGGGACGCCCCCTGCAATGCACCGCTCACTTTCTTTTCCGAAGGCGAGAGTGAGTTTTAAGAGGCGTTCTTTTTACTTCATTTGCGTGGGCGGTAAGACTGTGAGCGGACCGCTGACTCTGCGGACATTGACTCGTCCGCTACGGCTGCCGTCTTTGGCAGGTGCCGTGGTGCGTGGGCCTTAGAGGGCAACCGCTGTTGGACTTGACCTCGTTCCCTCTTCGCCTTTTTCCGAGAGATCCGAGTTCGTCCAGGGATGCAAATGTGAAGCGGCTCGTGGGTTGGATTGGGTTGGTGGGTTTATAGAGGATAAAGGGAGGCGGAGGATGAGGGAAGGGGATTTTTTTAAAAGAAATAATCCTCGGACCTCGTGTGTGCTTGTCAGCTGCACGTGGTACGTCCACTCGTTGCTGATGCGACTTCGTGACCCCCGAAGCCATCTAGAGAGACGAGAAAGTGGGAAGCGAGAGGGAAGAGTGGGAGGGCTGTTAAGGAGGGTAGGGTCGAGTGTGGAGACGCTTATGGGATGGGCCATTAAATTCGTAGACACCGGGCACTTTCTTCCGTGACCTTTCCGAGTTCTTACTCTACTGCCATTCATGCCTTCCACTTTCGTGGTCTCCTTCTTTTCTCCCCATTTCGTCTCCCGCAGCTGACATTATCTTTCCCTCTTATAAACCTCACGCGCCCTCCCCTCCCTCCCCGTTCCCTACTCTCTCTCTCTCCCTCTTTCGCTATCGTTCCCTCTCACTCACGAAATGCTGAATCGTGAGTTTTGAATAGCCGTGCCGAAATAGTTTTTTGGACGCCTTGCTATCATAACGGATTTCGAGTTTTTTTTTTCGCGAATAAACGTCCGGGATCGATCGCATTGTGTCCGATTGCGGATTAAGGGTGGTGCACATTCTTCGATGCATTCTGCCGCTCCGTGATCGCGACGTGATTTTTTTCTCCCTTCGATAAAATCTTCGGGCCATCGGTTCGCTTATTTCGTCTGTTTCTCCTGATTCGTAAAAATGGATCTGTATGAATTATGTATTAAACAAAATCGTGCGCAAGAAAAATTGGAAAAGAAAACATCTTCTCAGGGTCGTTTGTATTCCCTCCCAGATAGCGGATGTAAGAATGTGATGCGCGTGTGCGGGATCGCACACAGTGAGGCGTGTCGTCCGGGTCAAATCGGCTTTTGCGGAACCCTTTTTTTTATATTTACCACCAAATTTCACTTACTTACCGTTAGTCTTTCGTTACGGTGATATAAAATCGAGGAGCCCAGGTTGATCGCCCCGATTCGTCCTACCCTAGAGAGCGCCCTCTACATATGTATGCAGGTATGACCCAAATTACCAATTCTTTTGTTATGCCGGAAGAGTTACACGGGATGAATTATCACGCGTTAACATAACAGTTTTACGACAATCACTCAGCAGCCACGAAAGAGTGTATGTGACTTAAAACATTTATTTTCGTAAACCAGATGAATAAGAATCGTGGGGCGACCCGTCCGGTGGAAGTTGAACGATAATGGGAACTCAAAAATGAAAAAAAAAACGGCCAAAACCTCTTTTTTCCGCAGGCACATCTGACGTATCGCATCCAGACGGAAGATCCGAGCTTTCTCTCCGTCTGTTGATTCAATTAGGCACGTGCAACTCCCCGATGTATTCGACCCGTTGTTCCGCGTATAACAGATACGAACGCCGCTTTTTGACCATTTCCACGCACGCTAGCTTTCTCCACGCGGCGAGAGGTTCCCAATCCGGTAAATAATTCGGATTTACACCCACATCGGTATTTTAACCATCGACGGTCATTGTCTGAACCGAAAATGAAAAAAATTCAAAACTTCGAATGATCCAATTCTCTTCATCGGTCGAATCCGAAAGTTTATAAAAGTAACTCTTGCGATCGTAACAACGTTTCGAAGAAACAGGTGTGGATTTTATCCCGAAAGTAGGCGTCCTAGGGACGAAATATTTCTCTCCAGTTGCCATAAAAATGTTGGGAAGAGCCAGGTGTGTATTTCGGCCGCATGGTAGACGTAGTCATTTGTGAATCTCCAATGGCAGGAGTTTGTCAATTTGATTTAGGCCGTTAGGAGAGCCCGGTAATTCTCCGTTGAATTGTGACATAATTAGTGTATATTGTTGAATGTACTCGCTTGTCTTTAGACAGGCAAAAAGTTTTATCAAATATCGTAACTTAAATGTAACCTAATTTTAAATGCTGGTCATTTAATAGCAAAGGGTATCCCAAAACTTCCTTCAAAAAATAAAAAATACCGTGTTATATTTGTTATATTGTTCTATGTTTAGTTAAATTTACAGCATATTTAGTCAACAATTTCTAATAAGAACATCATTGCAATTGATTTCTACACAAAGGTTTTTCGAAGATTCGGCTTTTTTAAAGTGGGTTTACCAAATTTCTGGAAGGCGCGACAAATAGAATCTTCCATTTACTGAATCGTATTATATATTTTCAGGACAAATGTTTTATATCTGCTGCTCAGTCTTAACACTTGGGTTAAAGGGACTTTTAGAGCACCCGATTGTTTATTAATCGACGTATGACCGACCACTGATGACGGCTGTTTTTCTGCCCATAAGGTTTTTCCCAACACTATAAAGACCTTTATAGAGAGATTTTTTATAGAGTAATTCAATCCTTAGATTGGTTTGATTGACATGGGAATATACACAGTTGGTGTGGCGGTTTCCCGTTGCCTTCCACACCGTGCACACAGAAAGGAGGAGGGAAACCCAGTGCCGGCATTAGCCTACTCTTACGAACTGCTTAACGTCCCTTCCGAAGGAGAGATATAATTCGCATTTTTTGTTTTTTGCCATAACATGAGCTCTATAATTCCCATTTGAATCATCGGTAGCCATTCGCGATTCCTCGGTTCTAATAATGAGAAAGATCAACAATGAGGGCTTGTTAATTTGGCTATCGACTAATTTCCTCGCGGATGTGATTCCATAAAACGACCACGAGGAAATTCGTATTGGGAGCGTTTTAATGGAAACGATGATGATACGACGGCAAAGGTTGGAGAGAGAGAGGGCCTAGTCATCATATTTAATGTCACTGTGACCGTCATTCACTTCGGTGGCATCTGTGTGAGAGAGGGAGGGAAACCGGTATCCGTAACCTGGCAGCTAGCCACAAGAGAGTAAAAACGTTTGCCATGGTCTCGTGTTTACGTCCACAAAAACTCGTCGCGTCGTTTCGCACCCACTTGAGCGTATGAGTTTTTTGTATTCGACGCGGCACATGAGGATTCCGTCACTTTTACGAAGTACGTTTTTATACGTATCGCGATAGGATATGTTTTTCCAAAAACGTAACGTCCGTTTCGCCTTATTGTTATATAGAATACATTCGTCGATCGAGATAATTTCGAATTGCAGAGAAAACCATATGAGGATACTCTTAACGAAGAAGCCGTCCTCGGTGGATTTTCCATTTTGTTGGGAATTCGTTAAAACGTCTATTAAATAATTATGAATCTCGTGCCACTTTTTTATACCCTTTTCACCTTGGTTGAGCACGAATTTGGCGTATGCTTAGTAAACCGCTTTAGATTTGCAATCGCCGGCCTTTTTCGATGTTCAGCTAGAGTGTTTGCCTCCCAATTTTGAGGTCGGAGATTTGGATCCTGGTATGGGTACGGATGTGATCGTCTTTGTTGCTGTTTAAAATATCTCGTTGTAATAGGCCAAGCAGTGCCGTAACTAGGGTGGGGCATCTGCCTAAGTAAGGGGCGCAAACAATTCAAATGGTAACTAAATAAACTAGAGTTAATGATTTCTTGAAGGGGGAGAGGGCGCATATTTAATAGTTTGCCCGTGGCGCTAAAATCTCTAGTTACGGGGCTGAGGACAAGAGAGAGCTGAGGAAGAATAAATAATAATATTGATTCAATATACCCGTCTTGTGGCTAAAAATATCAAAAGAAAATCCCTTGTGAGTAAAAAAAATTGAATAAGTAATCATGTAACATCTGCAATAGCCATAAGAAGGTTATGAAAAACCATATGCGATTTTTTTACCGCAATGCAGCCTTCTTCAGTGACGATCCACTGAAAGCAGATTCCCAAAAATATCAATTTTTCGTTCCTAAATGCGTATTCTTTTAACTAGATAGTTTTCAGAGTAACAGTGCGTATTCTGCAGCTTTTAAGACGATAGAAGTTTCAAAAACAATATTTATATTTCTTTTTAAACAGCCGTAGGATCGCCATCGATTACGGCCGCTTCGTATCTGCGACGCGCAATTGGTTTTCCCATAAAATTTTCGGAAATCGAAGTAATCTCGAACATAGATAGGACAAAACTATCCTTTCTCATTTTCCTTCTCTTCCACTCCGACCTCTACTCTCTCTCTCTGTCTCTCTCTAGCTTTTTCATCGTCTCTTATTCGCCACACCCTCAAAAATTCCTCACGACTCTTCCTTTAGGTTTATTCCCACTCCGTTTATCCATTTTTTCCTCCGACTTATTCCCTTCACCCTCATCCTCCTCCTCCTCCTCTTACCCTATAGTTGTTATCGTAGGAATTAATTTT
>JAXCHB010000488.1:0-53993 GCA_036926305.1 Uropetala carovei
AAATTTTTTTTCAAAATTTTTTTTCAAATTTTTTTTGTAAATTTTTTTTCAAATTTTTTTTTCAAAATTTTTTTTCAAATTTTTTTTCAAAATTTTTTTTCAAAATTTTTTTCAAAAATTCTTTTTCAAAATTTTTTTCAATTTTTTTTTCAAAATTTTTTTTCAAATTTTTTTTCAAAATTTTTTTTCAAAATTTTTTTAAAATTTTTTTTCAAAATTTTTTTTCAAAATTTTTTTTCAAAATTTTTTTTCAAAATTTTTTTCAAAATTTTTTTTCAAAATTTTTTTCAAAATTTTTTTTCAAAATTTTTTTTCAAATTTTTTTTGAAAATTTTTTTTCAAAATTTTTTTTCAAAATTTTTTTCAAAATTTTTTTCAAAATTTTTTTTCAAATTTTTTTTTTTAAATTTTTTTTTCAAAATTTTTTTTTCAAAATTTTTTTTCAAATTTTTTTTCAAATTTTTTTTTCAAAATTTTTTTTCGAAATTTTTTTTCAAATTTTTTTTTCAAAATTTTTTTTCAAAATTTTTTTTTCAAAATTTTTTTTCAAAATTTTTTTTCAAAATTTTTTTTCAAATTTTTTTTTCAAAATTTTTTTTTCATAATTTTTTTCAAAATTTTTTTTCAAATTTTTTTTTCAAATTTTTTTTCAAAATTTTTTTTCTAAATTTTTTTTCAAAATTTTTTTTCAAAATTTTTTTCAAAATTTTTTTTCAAATTTTTTTTTTCAAATTTTTTTTTCAAATTTTTTTTTCAAATTTTTTTTCAAAATGTTTTTTCAGAACTTTTTTTCAAATTTGTTTTTCAAATTTTTTTTTCAAAATTTTTTTTTAAAATTTTTTTTCAAATTTTTTTTTCAAAATTTTTTTTCAAAATTTTTTTTTAAAATTTTTTTCAAAATTTTTTTTCAAAATTTTTTTTCAAAATTTTTTTTCAAATAATTTTTTCAAAATTTTTTTTCAAAATTTTTTTCAAATTTTTTTTTCAAAATTTTTTTTCAAAATTTTTTTTTTAATTTTTTTTCAAAATTTTTTTTCAAAATTTTTTTTCAAAATTTTTTTTCAAAATTTTTTTTCAAAATTTTTTTCAAAATTTTTTTTCAAAATTTTTTTCAAAATTTTTTTTCAAAATTTTTTTTCAAAATTTTTTTCAAAATTTTTTTTCAAATTTTTTTTCAAATTTTTTTTCAAAATTTTTTTTCAAAATTTTTTTCAAAATTTTTTTTCAAATTTTTTTTCAAAATTTTTTTTTAAATTTTTTTTTCAAATTTTTTTTCAAAATTTTTTTTCAAAATTTTTTTTCAAAATTTTTTTTCAAAATTTTTTTTCAACATTTTTTTTCAAAATTTTTTTTCAAATTTTTTCAAAATTTTTTTTCAAAATTTTTTTTCAAGATTTTTTTTCAAAATTTTTTCCAAAATTTTTTTTCAAAATTTTTTTCAAAATTTTTTTTCAAAATTTTTTTTCAAAATTTTTTTTCAAAATTTTTTTTCAAAATTTTTTTTCAAATTTTTTTTTCAAAATTTTTTTTCAAAATTTTTTTTGAAAATTTTTTTTGAAAATTTTTTTGAAAATTTTTTTTCAAATTTTTTTTCAAAATTTTTTTTCAAAATTTTTTTTCAAAATTTTTTTTCAAAATTTTTTTTCGAAATTTTTTTTCGAAATTTTTTTTCGAAATTTTTTTTCAAAATTTTTTTTCAAAATTTTTTTCAAAATTTTTTTCAAAATTTTTTTCAAAATTTTTTTCAAAATTTTTTTTCAAAATTTTTTTTCAAAATTTTTTTTCAAATTTTTTTCAAAATTTTTTTCAAAATTTTTTCGAAATTTTTTTCGAAATTTTTTTTTCGAAATTTTATTTCGAAATTTTTTTTCGAAATTTTTTTTCAAAATTTTTTTTCAAAATTTTTTTTCAAAATTTTTTTTCAAAATTTTTTTTCAAAATTTTTTTCAAAATTTTTTTCAAAATTTTTTTTCAAAATTTTTTTCAAAATTTTTTTTCAAAATTTTTTTTCAAAATTTTTTTTCAAAATTTTTTTTCAAAATTTTTTTTCAAAATTTTTTTTCAAAATTTTTTTTCAAATTTTTTTTTCAAAATTTTTTTTCAAAATTTTTTTTCAAAATTTTTTTTCAAAATTTTTTTTCAAAATTTTTTTTCAAATTTTTTTCAAAATTTTTTTTCAAAATTTTTTTCAAAATTTTTTTTCAAAATTTTTTTCAAAATTTTTTTCAAATTTTTTTTCAACATTTTTTTTCAAATTTTTTTTCAAAATTTTTTTTCAAAATTTTTTTTCAAAATTTTTTTTCAAAATTTTTTTTCAAAATTTTTTTTCAAAATTTTTTTTCAAAATTTTTTTTCAAAATTTTTTTTCAAAATTTTTTTCAAAATTTTTTTCAAATTTTTTTTCAAAATTTTTTTTCAAAATTTTTTTCAAAATTTTTTTTCAAAATTTTTTTTCAAAATTTTTTTCAAAATTTTTTTCCATAATTTTTTTTCAAATTTTTTTTTCAAAATTTTTTTCAAAATTTTTTTTCAAAATTTTTTTTCAAATTTTTTTTTCAAATTTTTTTCAAATTTTTTTTCAAAATTTTTTTTCAAAATTTTTTTTCAAATTTTTTTTCAAAATTTTTTTTCAAATTTTTTTTCAAATTTTTTTTCAAAATTTTTTTTCAATATTTTTTTTCAAAATTTTTTTCAAAATTTTTTTTCAAAATTTTTTTTTTAAATTTTTTTTTCAAAAATTTTTTTCAAAATTTTTTTTCAAAATTTTTTTCAAAATTTTTTTTCAAAATTTTTTTTCAAAATTTTTTTTCAAATTTTTTTTCAAAATTTTTTTTCAAATTTTTTTTTTCAAAATTTTTTTTCAAAATTTTTTTTTCAAAATTTTTTTTCAAAATTTTTTTTCAAAATTTTTTTTCAAAATTTTTTTTCAAAATTTTTTTTTAAAATTTTTTTTCAAAACTTTTTTTCAAAATATTTTTTCAAAATTTTTTTTCAAAATTTTTTTTCGAACTTTTTTTCGAACTTTTTTTTCGAACTTTTTTTCAAAATTTTTTTTCAAATTTTTTTTTCAAAATTTTTTTTCAAAATTTTTTTTCAAATTTTTTTCAAATTTTTTTCAAATTTTTTTTCAAAATTTTTTTCATAATTTTTTTCAAATTTTTTTTTCAAAATTTTTTTTCAAATTTTTTTTTCAAAATTTTTTTTCAAAATTTTTTTTCAAATTTTTTTTCAAAATTTTTTTTCAAAATTTTTTTTCAAATTTTTTTTTCAAAATTTTTTTTCAAAATTTTTTTCAAAATTTTTTTTCAAAATTTTTTTCAAAATTTTTTTCAAAATTTTTTTTCAAAATTTTTTTTCAAAATTTTTTTTCAAAATTTTTTTTCAAAATTTTTTTTCAAATTTTTTTTTCAAAATTTTTTTTCAAAATTTTTTTTTCAAAATTTTTTTCAAAATTTTTTTCAAAATTTTTTTTCAAAATTTCTTTTCAAAATTTTTTTTTTAAAATTTTTTTTCAAAACTTTTTTTCAAAATATTTTTTCAAAATTTTTTTTCAAAATTTTTTTTCAAATTTTTTTTCGAACTTTTTTTCGAACTTTTTTTTCGAACTTTTTTTCAAAATTTTTTTCAAATTTTTTTTTCAAAATTTTTTTTCAAAATTTTTTTCAAAATTTTTTTTCAAAATTTTTTTTCAAATTTTTTTTTCAAAATTTTTTTTCATAATTTTTTTCAAAATTTTTTTTCAAATTTTTTTTCAAAATTTTTTTCAAAATTTTTTTTCAAAATTTTTTTTCAAAATTTTTTTTCAAAATTTTTTTTCAAAATGTTTTTTCAAAACTTTTTTTCAAATTTTTTTTTCAAATTTTTTTTTCAAAATTTTTTTTTAAAATTTTTTTCAAATTTTTTTTCAAAATTTTTTTCAAAATTTTTTTTTAAAATTTTTTTTCAAAATTTTTTTTCAAAATTTTTTTCAAAATTTTTTTTCAAATAATTTTTTCAAAATTTTTTTCAAAATTTTTTTTCAAATTTTTTTTTCAAAATTTTTTTTCAAAATTTTTTTTCAAAATTTTTTTTCAAATTTTTTTTTCAAATTTTTTTTTCAAAATTTTTTTTCAAAATTTTTTTTCAAAATTTTTTTTCAAAATTTTTTTTCAAAATTTTTTTCAAAATTTTTTTTCAAAATTTTTTTGAAAATTTTTTTGAAAATTTTTTTTCAAAATTTTTTTTCAAAATTTTTTTTGAAAATTTTTTTTGAAAATTTTTTTTGAAAATTTTTTTTGAAAATTTTTTTTGAAAATTTTTTTTCAAAATTTTTTTTCGAAAGTTTTTTTCGAAATTTTTTTTCGAAATTTTTTTTCGAAATTTTTTTCGAAATTTTTTTTCGAAATTTTTTTTCAAATTTTTTTTCAAAATTTTTTTCAAATTTTTTTTCAAATTTTTTTTTTCAAATTTTTTTCAAAATTTTTTTTCAAAATTTTTTTTCAAAATTTTTTTCAAAATTTTTTTTCAAATTTTTTTTTCAAATTTTTTTTTTTCAAATTTTTTTTCAAATTTTTTTTCAAAATTTTTTTCAAAATTTTCTTTCAAAATTTTTTTTCAAAATTTTTTTTCAAAATTTTTTTTCAAAATTTGTTTTCAAATTTTTTTTCAAAATTTACTTTCTTAATTTTTTTTCAAAATTTTTTTTCAAAATTTTTTTTCAAATTTTTTTTCAAAATTTTTTTTTAAAATTTTTTTTCAAAATTTTCTTTCAATTTTTTTTCAATTTTTTTTTTCAAAATTTTTTTTCAAAATTTTTTTCTAAATTTTTTTCAAAATTTTTTTTCAAAATTTTTTTCAAAATTTTTTTCAAAATTTTTTTTCAAAATTTTTTCCAAAATTTTTTTTCAAAATTTTTTTTCAAAATTTTTTTTCAAAATTTTTTTTCAAAATTTTTTTTCAAAATTTTCTTTCAATTTTTTTTCAATTTTTTTTTCAAAATTTTTTTTCAAAATTTTTTTTCTAAATTTTTTTCAAAATTTTTTTTCAAAATTTTTTTCAAAATTTTTTCAAAATTTTTTTTCAAAATTTTTTTTCAAAATTTTTTTTCAAAATTTTCTTTCAAAATTTTTTTTCAAAATTTTTTTTCAAAATTTTTTTTCAAATTTTTTTTCGAAATTTTTTTTCGAAATTTTTTTTCGAAATTTTTTTTCGAAATTTTTTTTCGAAATTTTTTTTCGAAATTTTTTTTCAAAATTTTTTTTCAAATTTTTTTTTCACATTTTTTTTTCAAAATTTTTTTTCAAAATTTTTTTTCAAAATTTTTTTTCAAAATTTTTTTTTCAAAATTTTTTTTCAAAATTTTTTTTTCAAAATTTTTTTTCAAAATTTTTTTTCAAAATTTTTTTTCAAAATTTTTTTTCAAAATTTTTTTTCAAAATTTTTTTTCAAATTTTTTTTCAAATTTTTTTTTCAAAATTTTTTTTCAAAATTTTTTTTCAAATTTTTTTTTCAATTTTTTTTCAAAATTTTTTTTCAAATTTTTTTTTCAAATTTTTTTTCAAAATTTTTTTCAAAATTTTTTTTCAAAATTTTTTTTCAAAATTTTTTTTCAAAATTTTTTTTCAAATTTTTTTTTCAAAATTTTTTTTCAAAATTTTTTTTCAAAATTTTTTCAAAATTTTTTTTCAAAATTTTTTTTTCAACATTTTCTTTCAAATTTGTTTTTCAAATTTTTTTTCAAAATTTTTTTTCAAAATTTTTTTTCAAAATTTTTTTTCAAAATTTTTTTTAAAAAATTTTTTTTCAAATTTTTTTTTCAAAATTTTCTTTCAAAATTTTTTTTCAAAATTTTTTTCTAAAATTTTTTTTTCAAAATTTTTTTTCAAAATTTTTTTTCAAATTTTTTTTTCAAAATTTTTTTCAAAATTTTTTTTCAAAATTTTTTTTCAAATTTTTTTTCGAAATTTTTTTTCGAAATTTTTTTTCGAAATTTTTTTTCGAAATTTTTTTTCGAAATTTTTTTTCGAAATTTTTTTTCAAAATTTTTTTTCAAATTTTTTTTTCAAATTTTTTTTTCAAAATTTTTTTTCAAAATTTTTTTTTCAAAATTTTTTTTCAAATTTTTTTTTCAAATTTTTTTTTCAAAATTTTTTTTCAAAATTTTTTTCAAAATTTTTTTTCAAATTTTTTTTCAAAATTTTTTTTCAAAATTTTTTTTCAAAATTTTTTTTCAAAATTTTTTTTCAAAATTTTTTTTCAAAATTTTTTTTCAAAATTTTTTTTCAAAATTTTTTTGTAAATTTTTTTTCAAATTTTTTTTCAAAATTTTTTTTCAAAATTTTTTTTCAAAATTTTTTTTCAAAATTTTTTTTCAAAAATTCTTTTTCAAAATTTTTTTTCAATTTTTTTTTCAAAATTTTTTTTCAAAATTTTTTTTCAAAATTTTTTTTCAAAATTTTTTTAAAATTTTTTTTTCAAAATTTTTTTTCAAAATTTTTTTTCAAAATTTTTTTTCAAAATTTTTTTTCAAAATTTTTTTTCAAAATTTTTTTTCAAAATTTTTTTTCAAAATTTTTTTTCAAATTTTTTTTTGAAAATTTTTTTTCAAAATTTTTTTTCAAAATTTTTTTTCAAAATTTTTTTCAAAATTTTTTTTCAAATTTTTTTTTTTTAAATTTTTTTTTCAAAATTTTTTTTCAAAATTTTTTTTCAAAATTTTTTTTCAAATTTTTTTTTCAAAATTTTTTTTTGAAATTTTTTTTCAAATTTTTTTTTCAAAATTTTTTTTCAAAATTTTTTTTCAAAATTTTTTTTCAAAATTTTTTTTCAAAATTTTTTTTCAAATTTTTTTTTTCAAAATTTTTTTTCATAATTTTTTTTCAAAATTTTTTTTCAAATTTTTTTTTCAAAATTTTTTTTCAAAATTTTTTTTCTAAATTTTTTTTCAAAATTTTTTTTCAAAATTTTTTTTCAAAATTTTTTTTCAAATTTTTTTTTTCAAATTTTTTTTTCAAATTTTTTTTTCAAATTTTTTTCAAAATGTTTTTTCAGAACTTTTTTTCAAATTTGTTTTTCAAATTTTTTTTTCAAAATTTTTTTTTAAAATTTTTTTTCAAATTTTTTTTTCAAAATTTTTTTTCAAAATTTTTTTTTAAAATTTTTTTTCAAAATTTTTTTTCAAAATTTTTTTTCAAAATTTTTTTTCAAATAATTTTTTCAAAATTTTTTTTCAAAATTTTTTTTCAAATTTTTTTTTCAAAATTTTTTTTCAAAATTTTTTTTTTAATTTTTTTTTCAAAATTTTTTTTCAAAATTTTTTTTCAAAATTTTTTTTCAAAATTTTTATTCAAAATTTTTTTTCAAAATTTTTTTTCAAAATTTTTTTTCAAAATTTTTTTTCAAAATTTTTTTTCAAAATTTTTTTTCAAAATTTTTTTTCAAATTTTTTTTTCAAAATTTTTTTTCAAAATTTTTTTTCAAAATTTTTTTTCAAATTTTTTTTTCAAAATTTTTTTTTAAATTTTTTTTTCAAAATTTTTTTTCAAAATTTTTTTTCAAAATTTTTTTTCAAACTTTTTTTTCAAATTTTTTTTTCAAAATTTTTTTTCAAAATTTTTTTTCAAAATTTTTTTTCAAAATTTTTTTTCAAAATTTTTTTTCAAATTTTTTTTTTAAATTTTTTTTTCAAAATTTTTTTTCAAAATTTTTTTTTCAAAATTTTTTTTCAAATTTTTTTTTCAAATTTTTTTTCAAAATTTTTTTTCAAAATTTTTTTTCAAAATTTTTTTTCAAATTTTTTTTCAAAATTTTTTTTCAAAATTTTTTTTCAAAATTTTTTTTCAAAATTTTTTTTCAAAATTTTTTTTCAAAATTTTTTTTCAAAATTTTTTTTCAAAATTTTTTTTCAAAATTTTTTTTGTAAATTTTTTTTCAAATTTTTTTTTCAAAATTTTTTTTCAAAATTTTTTTTCAAAATTTTTTTTCAAAATTTTTTTTCAAAAATTCTTTTTCAAAATTTTTTTTCAATTTTTTTTTCAAAATTTTTTTTCAAAATTTTTTTTCAAAATTTTTTTTCAAAATTTTTTTAAAATTTTTTTTTCAAAATTTTTTTTCAAAATTTTTTTTCAAAATTTTTTTTCAAAATTTTTTTTCAAAATTTTTTTTCAAAATTTTTTTTCAAAATTTTTTTTCAAAATTTTTTTTCAAATTTTTTTTTGAAAATTTTTTTTCAAAATTTTTTTTCAAAATTTTTTTTCAAAATTTTTTTCAAAATTTTTTTTCAAATTTTTTTTTTTTAAATTTTTTTTTCAAAATTTTTTTTCAAAATTTTTTTTCAAAATTTTTTTTCAAATTTTTTTTTCAAAATTTTTTTTCGAAATTTTTTTTCAAATTTTTTTTTCAAAATTTTTTTTCAAAATTTTTTTTCAAAATTTTTTTTCAAAATTTTTTTTCAAAATTTTTTTTCAAATTTTTTTTTTCAAAATTTTTTTTCATAATTTTTTTTCAAAATTTTTTTTCAAATTTTTTTTTCAAAATTTTTTTTCAAAATTTTTTTTCTAAATTTTTTTTCAAAATTTTTTTTCAAAATTTTTTTTCAAAATTTTTTTTCAAATTTTTTTTTTCAAATTTTTTTTTCAAATTTTTTTTTCAAATTTTTTTTCAAAATGTTTTTTCAGAACTTTTTTTCAAATTTGTTTTTCAAATTTTTTTTTCAAAATTTTTTTTTAAAATTTTTTTTCAAATTTTTTTTTCAAAATTTTTTTTCAAAATTTTTTTTTAAAATTTTTTTTCAAAATTTTTTTTCAAAATTTTTTTTCAAAATTTTTTTTCAAATAATTTTTTCAAAATTTTTTTTCAAAATTTTTTTTCAAATTTTTTTTTCAAAATTTTTTTTCAAAATTTTTTTTTTAATTTTTTTTTCAAAATTTTTTTTCAAAATTTTTTTTCAAAATTTTTTTTCAAAATTTTTTTTCAAAATTTTTTTTCAAAATTTTTTTTCAAAATTTTTTTTCAAAATTTTTTTTCAAAATTTTTTTTCAAAATTTTTTTTCAAAATTTTTTTTCAAAATTTTTTTTCAAATTTTTTTTTCAAAATTTTTTTTCAAAATTTTTTTTCAAAATTTTTTTTCAAATTTTTTTTTCAAAATTTTTTTTTAAATTTTTTTTTCAAAATTTTTTTTCAAAATTTTTTTTCAAAATTTTTTTTCAAAATTTTTTTTCAAAATTTTTTTTCAACATTTTTTTTCAAAATTTTTTTTCAAATTTTTTTCAAAATTTTTTTTCAAAATTTTTTTTCAAGATTTTTTTTCAAAATTTTTTCCAAAATTTTTTTTCAAAATTTTTTTTCAAAATTTTTTTTCAAAATTTTTTTTCAAAATTTTTTTTCAAAATTTTTTTTCAAAATTTTTTTTCAAATTTTTTTTTCAAAATTTTTTTTCAAAATTTTTTTTGAAAATTTTTTTTGAAAATTTTTTTTGAAAATTTTTTTTCAAATTTTTTTTTCAAAATTTTTTTTCAAAATTTTTTTTCAAAATTTTTTTTCAAAATTTTTTTTCGAAATTTTTTTTCGAAATTTTTTTTCGAAATTTTTTTTCAAAATTTTTTTTCAAAATTTTTTTTCAAAATTTTTTTTCAAAATTTTTTTTCAAAATTTTTTTTCAAAATTTTTTTTCAAAATTTTTTTTCAAAATTTTTTTTCAAAATTTTTTTTCAAAATTTTTTTTCAAAATTTTTTTCGAAATTTTTTTTCGAAATTTTTTTTTCGAAATTTTATTTCGAAATTTTTTTTCGAAATTTTTTTTCAAAATTTTTTTTCAAAATTTTTTTTCAAAATTTTTTTTCAAAATTTTTTTTCAAAATTTTTTTTCAAAATTTTTTTTCAAAATTTTTTTTCAAAATTTTTTTTCAAAATTTTTTTTCAAAATTTTTTTTCAAAATTTTTTTTCAAAATTTTTTTTCAAAATTTTTTTTCAAAATTTTTTTTCAAAATTTTTTTTCAAATTTTTTTTTCAAAATTTTTTTTCAAAATTTTTTTTCAAAATTTTTTTTCAAAATTTTTTTTCAAAATTTTTTTTCAAATTTTTTTTCAAAATTTTTTTTCAAAATTTTTTTTCAAAATTTTTTTTCAAAATTTTTTTTCAAAATTTTTTTTCAAATTTTTTTTTCAACATTTTTTTTCAAATTTTTTTTCAAAATTTTTTTTCAAAATTTTTTTTCAAAATTTTTTTTCAAAATTTTTTTTCAAAATTTTTTTTCAAAATTTTTTTTCAAAATTTTTTTTCAAAATTTTTTTTCAAAATTTTTTTTCAAAATTTTTTTTCAAAATTTTTTTTCAAAATTTTTTTTCAAAATTTTTTTCAAAATTTTTTTTCAAAATTTTTTTTCAAAATTTTTTTTCAAAATTTTTTTCCATAATTTTTTTTCAAATTTTTTTTTCAAAATTTTTTTTCAAAATTTTTTTTCAAAATTTTTTTTCAAATTTTTTTTCAAAATTTTTTTTCAAATTTTTTTTTCAAAATTTTTTTTCAAAATTTTTTTTCAAAATTTTTTTTCAAAATTTTTTTTCAAATTTTTTTTCAAATTTTTTTTCAAAATTTTTTTTCAATATTTTTTTTCAAAATTTTTTTTCAAAATTTTTTTTCAAAATTTTTTTTTTAAATTTTTTTTTCAAAAATTTTTTTCAAAATTTTTTTTCAAAATTTTTTTTCAAAATTTTTTTTCAAAATTTTTTTTCAAAATTTTTTTTCAAAATTTTTTTTCAAAATTTTTTTTCAAATTTTTTTTTCAAAATTTTTTTTCAAAATTTTTTTTTCAAAATTTTTTTTCAAAATTTTTTTTCAAAATTTTTTTTCAAAATTTTTTTTCAAAATTTTTTTTTTAAAATTTTTTTTCAAAACTTTTTTTCAAAATATTTTTTCAAAATTTTTTTTCAAAATTTTTTTTCGAACTTTTTTTCGAACTTTTTTTTCGAACTTTTTTTCAAAATTTTTTTTCAAATTTTTTTTTCAAAATTTTTTTTCAAAATTTTTTTTCAAAATTTTTTTTCAAAATTTTTTTTCAAATTTTTTTTTCAAAATTTTTTTTCATAATTTTTTTTCAAATTTTTTTTTCAAAATTTTTTTTCAAATTTTTTTTTCAAAATTTTTTTTCAAAATTTTTTTTCAAATTTTTTTTCAAAATTTTTTTTCAAAATTTTTTTTCAAATTTTTTTTTCAAAATTTTTTTTCAAAATTTTTTTTCAAAATTTTTTTTTCAAAATTTTTTTTCAAAATTTTTTTTCAAAATTTTTTTTCAAAATTTTTTTTCAAAATTTTTTTTCAAAATTTTTTTTCAAAATTTTTTTTCAAATTTTTTTTTCAAAATTTTTTTTCAAAATTTTTTTTTCAAAATTTTTTTTCAAAATTTTTTTTCAAAATTTTTTTTCAAAATTTCTTTTCAAAATTTTTTTTTTAAAATTTTTTTTCAAAACTTTTTTTCAAAATATTTTTTCAAAATTTTTTTTCAAAATTTTTTTTCAAAATTTTTTTTCGAACTTTTTTTCGAACTTTTTTTTCGAACTTTTTTTCAAAATTTTTTTTCAAATTTTTTTTTCAAAATTTTTTTTCAAAATTTTTTTTCAAAATTTTTTTTCAAAATTTTTTTTCAAATTTTTTTTTTCAAAATTTTTTTTCATAATTTTTTTTCAAAATTTTTTTTCAAATTTTTTTTTCAAAATTTTTTTTCAAAATTTTTTTTCAAAATTTTTTTTCAAAATTTTTTTTCAAAATTTTTTTTCAAAATGTTTTTTCAAAACTTTTTTTCAAATTTTTTTTTCAAATTTTTTTTTCAAAATTTTTTTTTAAAATTTTTTTTCAAATTTTTTTTTCAAAATTTTTTTTCAAAATTTTTTTTTAAAATTTTTTTTCAAAATTTTTTTTCAAAATTTTTTTTCAAAATTTTTTTTCAAATAATTTTTTCAAAATTTTTTTTCAAAATTTTTTTTCAAATTTTTTTTTCAAAATTTTTTTTCAAAATTTTTTTTCAAAATTTTTTTTCAAATTTTTTTTTCAAATTTTTTTTTCAAAATTTTTTTTCAAAATTTTTTTTCAAAATTTTTTTTCAAAATTTTTTTTCAAAATTTTTTTTCAAAATTTTTTTTCAAAATTTTTTTTGAAAATTTTTTTTGAAAATTTTTTTTCAAAATTTTTTTTCAAAATTTTTTTTGAAAATTTTTTTTGAAAATTTTTTTTGAAAATTTTTTTTGAAAATTTTTTTTGAAAATTTTTTTTCAAAATTTTTTTTCGAAAGTTTTTTTCGAAATTTTTTTTCGAAATTTTTTTTCGAAATTTTTTTTCGAAATTTTTTTTCGAAATTTTTTTTCAAATTTTTTTTCAAAATTTTTTTTCAAAATTTTTTTTCAAATTTTTTTTTTCAAATTTTTTTTTCAAAATTTTTTTTCAAAATTTTTTTTCAAAATTTTTTTTCAAAATTTTTTTTCAAATTTTTTTTTCAAATTTTTTTTTCAAAATTTTTTTTCAAAATTTTTTTTCAAAATTTTTTTCAAAATTTTCTTTCAAAATTTTTTTTCAAAATTTTTTTTCAAAATTTTTTTTCAAAATTTGTTTTCAAATTTTTTTTTCAAAATTTACTTTCTTAATTTTTTTTCAAAATTTTTTTTCAAAATTTTTTTTCAAATTTTTTTTTCAAAATTTTTTTTTAAAATTTTTTTTCAAAATTTTCTTTCAATTTTTTTTCAATTTTTTTTTTCAAAATTTTTTTTCAAAATTTTTTTTCTAAATTTTTTTTCAAAATTTTTTTTCAAAATTTTTTTTCAAAATTTTTTTCAAAATTTTTTTTCAAAATTTTTTCCAAAATTTTTTTTCAAAATTTTTTTTCAAAATTTTTTTTCAAAATTTTTTTTCAAAATTTTTTTTCAAAATTTTCTTTCAAAATTTTATTTCAAAATTTTTTTTCAAAATTTTTTTTCAAAATTTGTTTTCAAATTTTTTTTTCAAAATTTATTTTCTTAATTTTTTTTCAAAATTTTTTTTCAAAATTTTTTTTCAAATTTTTTTTTCAAAATTTTTTTTCAAAATTTTTTTTCAAAATTTTCTTTCAATTTTTTTTCAATTTTTTTTTTCAAAATTTTTTTTCAAAATTTTTTTTCTAAATTTTTTTTCAAAATTTTTTTTCAAAATTTTTTTTCAAAATTTTTTTCAAAATTTTTTTTCAAAATTTTTTTTCAAAATTTTTTTTCAAAATTTTCTTTCAAAATTTTTTTTCAAAATTTTTTTTCAAAATTTTTTTTCAAATTTTTTTTCGAAATTTTTTTTCGAAATTTTTTTTCGAAATTTTTTTTCGAAATTTTTTTTCGAAATTTTTTTTCGAAATTTTTTTTCAAAATTTTTTTTCAAATTTTTTTTTCACATTTTTTTTTCAAAATTTTTTTTCAAAATTTTTTTTCAAAATTTTTTTTCAAAATTTTTTTTTCAAAATTTTTTTTCAAAATTTTTTTTTCAAAATTTTTTTTCAAAATTTTTTTTCAAAATTTTTTTTCAAAATTTTTTTTCAAAATTTTTTTTCAAAATTTTTTTTCAAATTTTTTTTTCAAATTTTTTTTTCAAAATTTTTTTTCAAAATTTTTTTTCAAATTTTTTTTTCAAATTTTTTTTTCAAAATTTTTTTTCAAATTTTTTTTTCAAAATTTTTTTTCAAAATTTTTTTCAAAATTTTTTTTCAAAATTTTTTTTCAAAATTTTTTTTCAAAATTTTTTTTCAAATTTTTTTTTCAAAATTTTTTTTCAAAATTTTTTTTCAAAATTTTTTCAAAATTTTTTTTCAAAATTTTTTTTTCAACATTTTCTTTCAAATTTGTTTTTCAAATTTTTTTTCAAAATTTTTTTTCAAAATTTTTTTTCAAAATTTTTTTTCAAAATTTTTTTTAAAAATTTTTTTTCAAATTTTTTTTTCAAAATTTTCTTTCAAAATTTTTTTTCAAAATTTTTTTCTAAAATTTTTTTTCAAAATTTTTTTTCAAAATTTTTTTTCAAATTTTTTTTTCAAAATTTTTTTTCAAAATTTTTTTTCAAAATTTTTTTTCAAATTTTTTTTCGAAATTTTTTTTCGAAATTTTTTTTCGAAATTTTTTTTCGAAATTTTTTTTCGAAATTTTTTTTCGAAATTTTTTTTCAAAATTTTTTTTCAAATTTTTTTTTCAAATTTTTTTTTCAAAATTTTTTTTCAAAATTTTTTTTTCAAAATTTTTTTTCAAATTTTTTTTTCAAATTTTTTTTTCAAAATTTTTTTTCAAAATTTTTTTTCAAAATTTTTTTTCAAATTTTTTTTCAAAATTTTTTTTCAAAATTTTTTTTCAAAATTTTTTTTCAAAATTTTTTTTCAAAATTTTTTTTCAAAATTTTTTTTCAAAATTTTTTTTCAAAATTTTTTTTGTAAATTTTTTTTCAAATTTTTTTTTCAAAATTTTTTTTCAAAATTTTTTTTCAAAATTTTTTTTCAAAATTTTTTTTCAAAAATTCTTTTTCAAAATTTTTTTTCAATTTTTTTTTCAAAATTTTTTTTCAAAATTTTTTTTCAAAATTTTTTTTCAAAATTTTTTTAAAATTTTTTTTTCAAAATTTTTTTTCAAAATTTTTTTTCAAAATTTTTTTTCAAAATTTTTTTTCAAAATTTTTTTTCAAAATTTTTTTTCAAAATTTTTTTTCAAAATTTTTTTTCAAATTTTTTTTTGAAAATTTTTTTTCAAAATTTTTTTTCAAAATTTTTTTTCAAAATTTTTTTCAAAATTTTTTTTCAAATTTTTTTTTTTTAAATTTTTTTTTCAAAATTTTTTTTCAAAATTTTTTTTCAAAATTTTTTTTCAAATTTTTTTTTCAAAATTTTTTTTTGAAATTTTTTTTCAAATTTTTTTTTCAAAATTTTTTTTCAAAATTTTTTTTCAAAATTTTTTTTCAAAATTTTTTTTCAAAATTTTTTTTCAAATTTTTTTTTTCAAAATTTTTTTTCATAATTTTTTTTCAAAATTTTTTTTCAAATTTTTTTTTCAAAATTTTTTTTCAAAATTTTTTTTCTAAATTTTTTTTCAAAATTTTTTTTCAAAATTTTTTTTCAAAATTTTTTTTCAAATTTTTTTTTTCAAATTTTTTTTTCAAATTTTTTTTTCAAATTTTTTTCAAAATGTTTTTTCAGAACTTTTTTTCAAATTTGTTTTTCAAATTTTTTTTTCAAAATTTTTTTTTAAAATTTTTTTTCAAATTTTTTTTTCAAAATTTTTTTTCAAAATTTTTTTTTAAAATTTTTTTTCAAAATTTTTTTTCAAAATTTTTTTTCAAAATTTTTTTTCAAATAATTTTTTCAAAATTTTTTTTCAAAATTTTTTTTCAAATTTTTTTTTCAAAATTTTTTTTCAAAATTTTTTTTTTAATTTTTTTTTCAAAATTTTTTTTCAAAATTTTTTTTCAAAATTTTTTTTCAAAATTTTTATTCAAAATTTTTTTTCAAAATTTTTTTTCAAAATTTTTTTTCAAAATTTTTTTTCAAAATTTTTTTTCAAAATTTTTTTCAAAATTTTTTTTCAAATTTTTTTTTCAAAATTTTTTTTCAAAATTTTTTTTCAAAATTTTTTTTCAAATTTTTTTTTCAAAATTTTTTTTTAAATTTTTTTTTCAAAATTTTTTTTCAAAATTTTTTTTCAAAATTTTTTTTCAAAATTTTTTTTCAAAATTTTTTTTCAACATTTTTTTTCAAAATTTTTTTTCAAATTTTTTTCAAAATTTTTTTTCAAAATTTTTTTTCAAGATTTTTTTTCAAAATTTTTTCCAAAATTTTTTTTCAAAATTTTTTTTCAAAATTTTTTTTCAAAATTTTTTTTCAAAATTTTTTTTCAAAATTTTTTTTCAAAATTTTTTTTCAAATTTTTTTTTCAAAATTTTTTTTCAAAATTTTTTTTGAAAATTTTTTTTGAAAATTTTTTTTGAAAATTTTTTTTCAAATTTTTTTTCAAAATTTTTTTTCAAAATTTTTTTTCAAAATTTTTTTTCAAAATTTTTTTTCGAAATTTTTTTTCGAAATTTTTTTTCGAAATTTTTTTTCAAAATTTTTTTTCAAAATTTTTTTTCAAAATTTTTTTTCAAAATTTTTTTTCAAAATTTTTTTTCAAAATTTTTTTTCAAAATTTTTTTTCAAAATTTTTTTTCAAAATTTTTTTTCAAAATTTTTTTTCAAAATTTTTTTTCGAAATTTTTTTTCGAAATTTTTTTTTCGAAATTTTATTTCGAAATTTTTTTTCGAAATTTTTTTTCAAAATTTTTTTTCAAAATTTTTTTTCAAAATTTTTTTTCAAAATTTTTTTTCAAAATTTTTTTTCAAAATTTTTTTTCAAAATTTTTTTTCAAAATTTTTTTTCAAAATTTTTTTTCAAAATTTTTTTTCAAAATTTTTTTTCAAAATTTTTTTTCAAAATTTTTTTTCAAAATTTTTTTTCAAAATTTTTTTTCAAAATTTTTTTTCAAATTTTTTTTTCAAAATTTTTTTTCAAAATTTTTTTTCAAAATTTTTTTTCAAAATTTTTTTTCAAAATTTTTTTTCAAATTTTTTTTCAAAATTTTTTTTCAAAATTTTTTTTCAAAATTTTTTTTCAAAATTTTTTTTCAAAATTTTTTTTCAAATTTTTTTTTCAACATTTTTTTTCAAATTTTTTTTCAAAATTTTTTTTCAAAATTTTTTTTCAAAATTTTTTTTCAAAATTTTTTTTCAAAATTTTTTTTCAAAATTTTTTTTCAAAATTTTTTTTCAAAATTTTTTTTCAAAATTTTTTTTCAAAATTTTTTTTCAAAATTTTTTTTCAAAATTTTTTTTCAAAATTTTTTTCAAAATTTTTTTTCAAAATTTTTTTTCAAAATTTTTTTTCAAAATTTTTTTTCAAAATTTTTTTTCAAATTTTTTTTTCAAAATTTTTTTTCAAAATTTTTTTTCAAAATTTTTTTTCAAATTTTTTTTTCAAAATTTTTTTTCAAATTTTTTTTTCAAAATTTTTTTTCAAAATTTTTTTTCAAAATTTTTTTTCAAAATTTTTTTTCAAATTTTTTTTCAAATTTTTTTTCAAAATTTTTTTTCAATATTTTTTTTCAAAATTTTTTTTCAAAATTTTTTTTCAAAATTTTTTTTTAAATTTTTTTTTCAAAAATTTTTTTCAAAATTTTTTTTCAAAATTTTTTTTCAAATTTTTTTTTGAAAATTTTTTTTCAAAATCTTTTTTCAAAATTTTTTCAAAATTTTTTTTTCAACATTTTCTTTCAAATTTTTTTTTCAAATTTTTTTTCAAAATTTTTTTTCAAAATTTTTTTTCAAAATTTTTTTTAAAAATTTTTTTTAAAAATTTTTTTTCAAATTTTTTTTTCAAAATTTTTTTTCAAAATTTTTTTTCAAATTTTTTTTCAAAATTTTTTTTCAAAATTTTTTTTCAAATTTTTTTTTCAAAATTTTTTTTCAAAATTTTTTTTCAAAATTTTTTTTTCAAAATTTTTTTTCAAAATTTTTTTTCAAAATTTTTTTTCAAAATTTTTTTTCAAAATTTTTTTTCAAAATTTTTTTTCAAAATTTTTTTTCAAATTTTTTTTTCAAAATTTTTTTTCAAAATTTTTTTTTCAAAATTTTTTTTCAAAATTTTTTTTCAAAATTTTTTTTCAAAATTTTTTTTCAAAATTTTTTTTTTAAAATTTTTTTTCAAAACTTTTTTTCAAAATATTTTTTCAAAATTTTTTTTCAAAATTTTTTTTCGAACTTTTTTTCGAACTTTTTTTTCGAACTTTTTTTCAAAATTTTTTTTCAAATTTTTTTTTCAAAATTTTTTTTCAAAATTTTTTTTCAAAATTTTTTTTCAAAATTTTTTTTCAAATTTTTTTTTCAAAATTTTTTTTCATAATTTTTTTTCAAATTTTTTTTTCAAAATTTTTTTTCAATTTTTTTTTTCAAAATTTTTTTTCAAAATTTTTTTTCAAATTTTTTTTCAAAATTTTTTTTCAAAATTTTTTTTCAAATTTTTTTTTCAAAATTTTTTTTCAAAATTTTTTTTCAAAATTTTTTTTTCAAAATTTTTTTTCAAAATTTTTTTTCAAAATTTTTTTTCAAAATTTTTTTTCAAAATTTTTTTTCAAAATTTTTTTTCAAAATTTTTTTTCAAATTTTTTTTTCAAAATTTTTTTTCAAAATTTTTTTTTCAAAATTTTTTTTCAAAATTTTTTTTCAAAATTTTTTTTCAAAATTTCTTTTCAAAATTTTTTTTTTAAAATTTTTTTTCAAAACTTTTTTTCAAAATATTTTTTCAAAATTTTTTTTCAAAATTTTTTTTCAAAATTTTTTTTCGAACTTTTTTTCGAACTTTTTTTTCGAACTTTTTTTCAAAATTTTTTTTCAAATTTTTTTTTCAAAATTTTTTTTCAAAATTTTTTTTCAAAATTTTTTTTCAAAATTTTTTTTCAAATTTTTTTTTTCAAAATTTTTTTTCATAATTTTTTTTCAAAATTTTTTTTCAAATTTTTTTTTCAAAATTTTTTTTCAAAATTTTTTTTCAAAATTTTTTTTCAAAATTTTTTTTCAAAATTTTTTTTCAAAATGTTTTTTCAAAACTTTTTTTCAAATTTTTTTTTCAAATTTTTTTTTCAAAATTTTTTTTTAAAATTTTTTTTCAAATTTTTTTTTCAAAATTTTTTTTCAAAATTTTTTTTTAAAATTTTTTTTCAAAATTTTTTTTCAAAATTTTTTTTCAAAATTTTTTTTCAAATAATTTTTTCAAAATTTTTTTTCAAAATTTTTTTTCAAATTTTTTTTTCAAAATTTTTTTTCAAAATTTTTTTTCAAAATTTTTTTTCAAATTTTTTTTTCAAATTTTTTTTTCAAAATTTTTTTTCAAAATTTTTTTTCAAAATTTTTTTTCAAAATTTCTTTTCAAAATTTTTTTTCAAAATTTTTTTTCAAAATTTTTTTTCAAAATTTTTTTTGAAAATTTTTTTTGAAAATTTTTTTTCAAAATTTTTTTTCAAAATTTTTTTTGAAAATTTTTTTTGAAAATTTTTTTTGAAAATTTTTTTTGAAAATTTTTTTTGAAAATTTTTTTTCAAAATTTTTTTTCGAAATTTTTTTTCGAAATTTTTTTTCGAAATTTTTTTTCGAAATTTTTTTTCGAAATTTTTTTTCGAAATTTTTTTTCAAATTTTTTTTCAAAATTTTTTTTCAAAATTTTTTTTCAAAATTTTTTTTTCAAATTTTTTTTTCAAAATTTTTTTTCAAAATTTTTTTTCAAAATTTTTTTTCAAAATTTTTTTTCAAAATTTTTTTTCAAATTTTTTTTTCAAATTTTTTTTTCAAAATTTTTTTTCAAAATTTTTTTTCAAAATTTTTTTCAAAATTTCAAAATTTTTTTTCAAAATTTTTTTTCAAAATTTTTTTTCAAAATTTGTTTTCAAATTTTTTTTTCAAAATTTATTTTCTTAATTTTTTTTCAAAATTTTTTTTCAAAATTTTTTTTCAAATTTTTTTTTCAAAATTTTTTTTTAAAATTTTTTTTCAAAATTTTCTTTCAATTTTTTTTCAATTTTTTTTTTCAAAATTTTTTTTCAAAATTTTTTTTCTAAATTTTTTTTCAAAATTTTTTTTCAAAATTTTTTTTCAAAATTTTTTTCAAAATTTTTTTTCAAAATTTTTTCCAAAATTTTTTTTCAAAATTTTTTTTCAAAATTTTTTTTCAAAATTTTTTTTCAAAATTTTTTTTCAAAATTTTCTTTCAAAATTTTATTTCAAAATTTTTTTTCAAAATTTTTTTTCAAAATTTGTTTTCAAATTTTTTTTTCAAAATTTATTTTCTTAATTTTTTTTCAAAATTTTTTTTCAAAATTTTTTTTCAAATTTTTTTTTCAAAATTTTTTTTCAAAATTTTTTTTCAAAATTTTCTTTCAATTTTTTTTCAATTTTTTTTTTCAAAATTTTTTTTCAAAATTTTTTTTCTAAATTTTTTTTCAAAATTTTTTTTCAAAATTTTTTTTCAAAATTTTTTTCAAAATTTTTTTTCAAAATTTTTTTTCAAAATTTTTTTTCAAAATTTTCTTTCAAAATTTTTTTTCAAAATTTTTTTTCAAAATTTTTTTTCAAATTTTTTTTCGAAATTTTTTTTCGAAATTTTTTTTCGAAATTTTTTTTCGAAATTTTTTTTCGAAATTTTTTTTCGAAATTTTTTTTCAAAATTTTTTTTCAAATTTTTTTTTCACATTTTTTTTCAAAATTTTTTTTCAAAATTTTTTTTCAAAATTTTTTTTCAAAATTTTTTTTTCAAAATTTTTTTTCAAAATTTTTTTTTCAAATTTTTTTTTCAAAATTTTTTTTCAAAATTTTTTTTCAAATTTTTTTTTTCAAATTTTTTTTTCAAAATTTTTTTTCAAATTTTTTTTTCAAAATTTTTTTTCAAAATTTTTTTCAAAATTTTTTTTCAAAATTTTTTTTCAAAATTTTTTTTCAAAATTTTTTTTCAAATTTTTTTTTCAAAATTTTTTTTCAAAATTTTTTTTCAAAATTTTTTCAAAATTTTTTTTCAAAATTTTTTTTTCAACATTTTCTTTCAAATTTGTTTTTCAAATTTTTTTTCAAAATTTTTTTTCAAAATTTTTTTTCAAAATTTTTTTTCAAAATTTTTTTTAAAAATTTTTTTTCAAATTTTTTTTTCAAAATTTTCTTTCAAAATTTTTTTTCAAAATTTTTTTCTAAAATTTTTTTTCAAAATTTTTTTTCAAAATTTTTTTTCAAATTTTTTTTTCAAAATTTTTTTTCAAAATTTTTTTTCAAAATTTTTTTTCAAATTTTTTTTCGAAATTTTTTTTCGAAATTTTTTTTCGAAATTTTTTTTCGAAATTTTTTTTCGAAATTTTTTTTCGAAATTTTTTTTCAAAATTTTTTTTCAAATTTTTTTTTCACATTTTTTTTTCAAAATTTTTTTTCAAAATTTTTTTTCAAAATTTTTTTTCAAAATTTTTTTTCAAAATTTTTTTTCAAAATTTTTTTTCAAAATTTTTTTTCAAAATTTTTTTTCAAAATTTTTTTTCAAATTTTTTTTCAAAATTTTTTTTCAAAATTTTTTTTCAAAATTTTTTTTCAAAATTTTTTTTCAAAATTTTTTTTCAAATTTTTTTTTCAACATTTTTTTTCAAATTTTTTTTTCAAAATTTTTTTTCAAAATTTTTTTTCAAAATTTTTTTTCAAAATTTTTTTTCAAAATTTTTTTTCAAAATTTTTTTTCAAAATTTTTTTTCAAAATTTTTTTTCAAAATTTTTTTTCAAAATTTTTTTCAAAATTTTTTTTCAAAATTTTTTTTCAAAATTTTTTTCAAAATTTTTTTTCAAAATTTTTTTTCAAAATTTTTTTTCAAAATTTTTTTTCAAAATTTTTTTTCAAATTTTTTTTTCAAAATTTTTTTTAAAAATTTTTTTTCAAAATTTTTTTTCAAATTTTTTTTTCAAAATTTTTTTTCAAATTTTTTTTTCAAAATTTTTTCAAAATTTTTTTTTCAACATTTTCTTTCAAATTTTTTTTTCAAATTTTTTTTCAAAATTTTTTTTCAAAATTTTTTTTCAAAATTTTTTTTAAAAATTTTTTTTAAAAATTTTTTTTCAAATTTTTTTTTCAAAATTTTTTTTCAAAATTTTTTTTCAAATTTTTTTTCAAAATTTTTTTTCAAAATTTTTTTTCAAATTTTTTTTTCAAAATTTTTTTTCAAAATTTTTTTTCAAAATTTTTTTTTCAAAATTTTTTTTCAAAATTTTTTTTCAAAATTTTTTCAAAATTTTTTTTCAAAATTTTTTTTTCAACATTTTCTTTCAAATTTGTTTTTCAAATTTTTTTTCAAAATTTTTTTTCAAAATTTTTTTTCAAAATTTTTTTTCAAAATTTTTTTTAAAAATTTTTTTTCAAATTTTTTTTTCAAAATTTTCTTTCAAAATTTTTTTTCAAAATTTTTTTCTAAAATTTTTTTTCAAAATTTTTTTTCAAAATTTTTTTTCAAATTTTTTTTTCAAAATTTTTTTTCAAAATTTTTTTTCAAAATTTTTTTTCAAATTTTTTTTCGAAATTTTTTTTCGAAATTTTTTTTCGAAATTTTTTTTCGAAATTTTTTTTCGAAATTTTTTTTCGAAATTTTTTTTCAAAATTTTTTTTCAAATTTTTTTTTCACATTTTTTTTTCAAAATTTTTTTTCAAAATTTTTTTTCAAAATTTTTTTTCAAAATTTTTTTTCAAAATTTTTTTTCAAAATTTTTTTTCAAAATTTTTTTTCAAAATTTTTTTTCAAAATTTTTTTTCAAATTTTTTTTCAAAATTTTTTTTCAAAATTTTTTTTCAAAATTTTTTTTCAAAATTTTTTTTCAAAATTTTTTTTCAAATTTTTTTTTCAACATTTTTTTTCAAATTTTTTTTCAAAATTTTTTTTCAAAATTTTTTTTCAAAATTTTTTTTCAAAATTTTTTTTCAAAATTTTTTTTCAAAATTTTTTTTCAAAATTTTTTTTCAAAATTTTTTTTCAAAATTTTTTTTCAAAATTTTTTTTCAAAATTTTTTTTCAAAATTTTTTTTCAAAATTTTTTTCAAAATTTTTTTTCAAAATTTTTTTTCAAAATTTTTTTTCAAAATTTTTTTTAAAAATTTTTTTTCAAATTTTTTTTTCAAAATTTTTTTTAAAAATTTTTTTCAAATTTTTTTTCAAAATTTTTTTTCAAAATTTTTTTTCAAATTTTTTTTTCAAAATTTTTTTTCAAAATTTTTTTTCAAAATTTTTTTTTCAAAATTTTTTTTCAAAATTTTTTTTCAAAATTTTTTTTCAAAATTTTTTTTCAAAATTTTTTTTCAAAATTTTTTTTCAAATTTTTTTTTCAAAATTTTTTTTCAAAATTTTTTTTTCAAAATTTTTTTTCAAAATTTTTTTTCAAAATTTTCTTTCAAAATTTTTTTTCAAAATTTTTTTCTAAAATTTTTTTTCAAAATTTTTTTTCAAAATTTTTTTTCAAATTTTTTTTTCAAAATTTTTTTTCAAAATTTTTTTTCAAAATTTTTTTTCAAATTTTTTTTCGAAATTTTTTTTCGAAATTTTTTTTCGAAATTTTTTTTTTGAAATTTTTTTTCGAAATTTTTTTTCGAAATTTTTTTTCAAAATTTTTTTTCACATTTTTTTTTCACATTTTTTTTTCAAAATTTTTTTTCAAAATTTTTTTTCAAAATTTTTTTTCAAAATTTTTTTTTCAAAATTTTTTTTCAAAATTTTTTTTTCAAAATTTTTTTTCAAAATTTTTTTTCAAAATTTTTTTTCAAAATTTTTTTTCAAAATTTTTTTTCAAATTTTTTTTTCAAATTTTTTTTTCAAAATTTTTTTTCAAAATTTTTTTTCAAATTTTTTTTTCAAATTTTTTTTTCAAAATTTTTTTTCAAATTTTTTTTTCAAAATTTTTTTTCAAAATTTTTTTCAAAATTTTTTTTCAAAATTTTTTTTCAAAATTTTTTTTCAAAATTTTTTTTCAAATTTTTTGTTCAAAATTTTTTTTCAAAATTTTTTCAAAATTTTTTTTCAAAATTTTTTTTTCAACATTTTCTTTCAAATTTTTTTTTCAAATTTTTTTTCAAAATTTTTTTTCAAAATTTTTTTTCAAAATTTTTTTTAAAAATTTTTTTTCAAATTTTTTTTTCAAAATTTTCTTTCAAAATTTTTTTTCAAAATTTTTTTCTAAAATTTTTTTTCAAAATTTTTTTTCAAAATTTTTTTTCAAATTTTTTTTTCAAAATTTTTTTTCAAAATTTTTTTTCAAATTTTTTTTCGAAATTTTTTTTCGAAATTTTTTTTCGAAATTTTTTTTCGAAATTTTTTTTCGAAATTTTTTTTCAAAATTTTTTTTCAAATTTTTTTTTCACATTTTTTTTTCAAAATTTTTTTTCAAAATTTTTTTTCAAAATTTTTTTTCAAAATTTTTTTTTCAAAATTTTTTTTCAAAATTTTTTTTTCAAAATTTTTTTTCAAAATTTTTTTCAAAATTTTTTTTCAAAATTTTTTTTCAAAATTTTTTTTTAAAATTTTTTTTCAAAACTTTTTTTCAAAATATTTTTTCAAAATTTTTTTTCAAAATTTTTTTTAAAAATTTTTTTTCGAACTTTTTTTTCGAACTTTTTTTTCGAACTTTTTTTCAAAATTTTTTTTCAAATTTTTTTTTCAAAATTTTTTTTCAAAATTTTTTTTCAAAATTTTTTTTCAAAATTTTTTTTCAAATTTTTTTTTTCAAAATTTTTTTCATAATTTTTTTCAAAATTTTTTTTCAAATTTTTTTTTCAAAATTTTTTTTCAAAATTTTTTTTCAAAATTTTTTTTCAAAATTTTTTTTTCAAAATTTTTTTTCAAAATTTTTTTTCAAAATTTTTTTTCAAAATTTTTTTTCAAAATTTTTTTTCAAAATTTTTTTTCAAATTTTTTTTTCAAATTTTTTTTTCAAAATTTTTTTTCAAAATTTTTTTTCAAATTTTTTTTTCAAATTTTTTTTTCAAAATTTTTTTTCAAATTTTTTTTTCAAAATTTTTTTTCAAAATTTTTTTCAAAATTTTTTTTCAAAATTTTTTTTCAAAATTTTTTTTCAAAATTTTTTTTCAAATTTTTTTTCAAAATTTTTTTTCAAAATTTTTTTCAAAATTTTTTCAAAATTTTTTTTCAAAATTTTTTTTTCAACATTTTCTTTCAAATTTTTTTTTCAAATTTTTTTTCAAAATTTTTTTTCAAAATTTTTTTTCAAAATTTTTTTAAAAAATTTTTTTCAAATTTTTTTTTCAAAATTTTTTTTAAAAATTTTTTTTCAAATTTTTTTTCAAAATTTTTTTTCAAAATTTTTTTTCAAATTTTTTTTTCAAAATTTTTTTTCAAAATTTTTTTTCAAAATTTTTTTTTCAAAATTTTTTTTCAAAATTTTTTTTCAAAATTTTTTTTCAAAATTTTTTTTCAAAATTTTTTTTCAAAATTTTTTTTCAAATTTTTTTTTCAAAATTTTTTTTCAAAATTTTTTTTTCAAAATTTTTTTTCAAAATTTTTTTTCAAAATTTTCTTTCAAAATTTTTTTTCAAAATTTTTTTCTAAAATTTTTTTTCAAAATTTTTTTTCAAAATTTTTTTTCAAATTTTTTTTTCAAAATTTTTTTTCAAAATTTTTTTCAAATTTTTTTTCAAATTTTTTTTCGAAATTTTTTTTCGAAATTTTTTTTCGAAATTTTTTTTCGAAATTTTTTTTCGAAATTTTTTTTCGAAATTTTTTTTCAAAATTTTTTTTCACATTTTTTTTTCACATTTTTTTTTCAAAATTTTTTTTCAAAATTTTTTTTCAAAATTTTTTTTCAAAATTTTTTTTTCAAAATTTTTTTTCAAAATTTTTTTTTCAAAATTTTTTTTCAAAATTTTTTTTCAAAATTTTTTTTCAAAATTTTTTTTCAAAATTTTTTTTCAAATTTTTTTTTCAAATTTTTTTTTCAAAATTTTTTTTCAAAATTTTTTTTCAAATTTTTTTTTCAAATTTTTTTTTCAAAATTTTTTTTCAAATTTTTTTTCAAAATTTTTTTTCAAAATTTTTTTCAAAATTTTTTTTCAAAATTTTTTTCAAAATTTTTTTTCAAAATTTTTTTTCAAATTTTTTGTTCAAAATTTTTTTTCAAAATTTTTTCAAAATTTTTTTTCAAAATTTTTTTTTCAACATTTTCTTTCAAATTTTTTTTTCAAATTTTTTTTCAAAATTTTTTTTCAAAATTTTTTTTCAAAATTTTTTTTAAAAATTTTTTTTCAAATTTTTTTTTCAAAATTTTCTTTCAAAATTTTTTTTCAAAATTTTTTTCTAAAATTTTTTTTCAAAATTTTTTTTCAAAATTTTTTTTCAAATTTTTTTTTCAAAATTTTTTTTCAAAATTTTTTTTCAAATTTTTTTTCGAAATTTTTTTTCGAAATTTTTTTTCGAAATTTTTTTTCGAAATTTTTTTTCGAAATTTTTTTTCGAAATTTTTTTCAAAATTTTTTTTCAAATTTTTTTTTCACATTTTTTTTTCAAAATTTTTTTTCAAAATTTTTTTCAAAATTTTTTTTCAAAATTTTTTTTTCAAAATTTTTTTTCAAAATTTTTTTTTCAAAATTTTTTTTCAAAATTTTTTTTCAAAATTTTTTTTCAAAATTTTTTTTCAAAATTTTTTTTTTTAATTTTTTTTCAAAACTTTTTTTCAAAATATTTTTTCAAAATTTTTTTCAAATTTTTTTTAAAAATTTTTTTTCGAACTTTTTTTTCGAACTTTTTTTTCGAACTTTTTTTCAAAATTTTTTTTCAAATTTTTTTTTCAAAATTTTTTTTTCAAAATTTTTTTTCAAAATTTTTTTTCAAAATTTTTTTTCAAATTTTTTTTTTCAAAATTTTTTTTCATAATTTTTTTTCAAAATTTTTTTTCAAATTTTTTTTTCAAAATTTTTTTTCAAAATTTTTTTTCAAAATTTTTTTTCAAAATTTTTTTTCAAAATTTTTTTTCAAAATTTTTTTTCAAAATTTTTTTTCAAATTTTTTTTTTCAAATTTTTTTTTCAAATTTTTTTTTCAAATTTTTTTTCAAAATGTTTTTTCAGAACTTTTTTCAAATTTTTTTTTCAAATTTTTTTTTCAAAATTTTTTTTAAAAATTTTTTTTCAAATTTTTTTTTCAAAATTTTTTTTCAAAATTTTTTTTTAAAATTTTTTTCAAAATTTTTTTTCAAAATTTTTTTTCAAATAATTTTTTCAAAATTTTTTTTCAAAATTTTTTTTCAAATTTTTTTTTCAAAATTTTTTTTCAAAATTTTTTTTCAAAATTTTTTTTCAAAATTTTTTTTCAAAATTTTTTTTTCAAAATTTTTTTTCAAAATTTTTTTTCAAAATTTTTTTTCAAAATTTTTTTTCAAAATTTATTTTTTTTCAAAATTTTTTTTCAAAATTTTTTTTCAAAATTTTTTTTCAAAATTTTTTTTCAAAATTTTTTTTCAAAATTTTTTTTCAAAATTTTTTTTCAAAATTTTTTTTTCGAAATTTTTTTTTCGAAATTTTTTTTTCGAAATTTTTTTTCGAAATTTTTTTTCGAATTTTTTTTTCAAAATTTTTTTTCAAAATTTTTTTTCAACATTTTTTTTCAAAATTTTTTTTCAAATTTTTTTCAAAATTTTTTTTCAAAATTTTTTTTCAAAATATTTTTTCAAAATTTTTTTTCAAAATTTTTTTTCAAAATTTTTTTTCAAAATTTTTTTTCAAAATTTTTTTTCAAAATTTTTTTTCAAAATTTTTTTTCAAAATTTTTTTTCAAAATTTTTTTTCAAAATTTTTTTTCAAAATTTTTTTTCAAAATTTTTTTTCAAATTTTTTTTCAAAATTTTTTTTCAAAATTTTTTTTCAAAATTTTTTTTCAAAATTTTTTTTTCAAAATTTTTTTTCAAAATTTTTTTTCAAAATTTTTTTTTCGAAATTTTTTTTCGAAATTTTTTTTCGAAATTTTTTTTCGAAATTTTTTTTCAAAATTTTTTTTCAAAATTTTTTTTCAAAATTTTTTTTCAAAATGTTTTTTCAAAACTTTTTTTCAAATTTTTTTTTCAAATTTTTTTTTTAAAATTTTTTTTCAAATTTTTTTTTCAAAATTTTTTTTCAAAATTTTTTTTCAAAATTTTTTTTCAAAATTTTTTTTCAAAATTTTTTTTCAAAATTTTTTTTCAAATTTTTTTTTCAAAATTTTTTTTCAAAATTTTTTTTCAAATTTTTTTTTCAAAATTTTTTTTCAAAATTTTTTTTCAAATTTTTTTTTCAAAATTTTTTTTCAAAATTTTTTTTCAAAATTTTTTTTCAAATTTTTTTTTCAAAATTTTTTTTCAAAATTTTTTTTCAAAATTTTTTTTCAAAATTTTTTTTCAAAATTTTTTTTCAAAATTTTTTTTCAAAATTTTTTTTCAAATTTTTTTTTCAAAATTTTTTTTCAAAATTTTTTTTCAAATTTTTTTTCAAATTTTTTTTTCAAAATTTTTTTTCAAAATTTTTTTTCAAAATTTTTTTTCAAAATTTTTTTTCAAAATTTTTTTCAAAATTTTTTTTCAAAATTTTTTTCAAAATTTTTTTTCAAATCAAAATTTTTTTTCAAAATTTTTTTCAAAATTTTTTTTCAAAATTTTTTCCAAAATTTTTTTTCAAAATTTTTTTCAAAATTTTTTTTCAAAATTTTTTTTCAAAATTTTCTTTCAAATTTTTATTTCAAAATTTTTTTTCAAAATTTTTTTTCAAAATTTTTTTTCAAATTTTTTTTCAAATTTTTTTTCAAAATTTTTTTTAAAATTTTTTTTCAAAATTTTTTTTCAAAATTTTTTTTCAAATAATTTTTTCAAAATTTTTTTTCAAAATTTTTTTTCAAATTTTTTTTTCAAAATTTTTTTTCAAAATTTTTTTTCAAAATTTTTTTCAAAATTTTTTTTCAAAATTTTTTTTCAAAATTTTTTTTCAAAATTTTTTTTCAAAATTTTTTTTCAAAATTTTTTTTCAAAATTTATTTTTTTTCAAAATTTTTTTTCAAAATTTTTTTTCAAAATTTTTTTTCAAAATTTTTTTCAAAATTTTTTTTTAAAATTTTTTTTCAAAATTTTTTTCGAAATTTTTTTTTCGAAATTTTTTTTCGAAATTTTTTTTCGAAATTTTTTTTCGAATTTTTTTTTCAAAATTTTTTTTCAAAATTTTTTTTCAACATTTTTTTTCAAAATTTTTTTCAAATTTTTTTCAAAATTTTTTTTCAAAATTTTTTTTCAAAATATTTTTTCAAAATTTTTTTTCAAAATTTTTTTTCAAAATTTTTTTCAAAATTTTTTTCAAAATTTTTTTTCAAAATTTTTTTTCAAAATTTTTTTTCAAAATTTTTTTTCAAAATTTTTTTTCAAAATTTTTTTTCAAAATTTTTTTTCAATATTTTTTTTCAAAATTTTTTTTCAAATTTTTTTTCAAAATTTTTTTTCAAAATTTTTTTTCAAAATTTTTTTTCAAAATTTTTTTTCAAAATTTTTTCAAAATTTTTTTTCAAAATTTTTTTTCGAAATTTTTTTCGAAATTTTTTTTCGAAATTTTTTTTCAAAATTTTTTTCAAAATTTTTTTCAAAATTTTTTTTCAAAATGTTTTTTCAAAACTTTTTTTCAAATTTTTTTTTCAAATTTTTTTTTTAAAATTTTTTTCAAATTTTTTTTTCAAAATTTTTTTTCAAAATTTTTTTTCAAAATTTTTTTTCAAAATTTTTTTTCAAAATTTTTTTTCAAATTTTTTTTCAAAATTTTTTTTCAAAATTTTTTTCAAATTTTTTTTCAAAATTTTTTTTCAAAATTTTTTTTCAAAATTTTTTTCAAAATTTTTTTTCAAAATTTTTTTTCAAAATTTTTTTCAAATTTTTTTTTCAAAATTTTTTTTCAAAATTTTTTTTCAAAATTTTTTTCAAAATTTTTTTCAAAATTTTTTTTCAAATTTTTTTTCAAAATTTTTTTTCAAATTTTTTTTTCAAAATTTTTTTTCAAATTTTTTTTCAAAATTTTTTTTCAAATTTTTTTTTCAAATTTTTTTTCAAAATTTTTTTTCAAAATTTTTTTCAAAATTTTTTTTCAAAATTTTTTTTCAAAATTTTTTTCAAAATTTTTTTCAAAATTTTTTCCAAAATTTTTTTCAAAATTTTTTTTCAAAATTTTTTTTCAAAATTTTTTTTCAAAATTTTTTTCAAAATTTTCTTTCAAATTTTTATTTCAAATTTTTTTTCAAAATTTTTTTCAAAATTTGTTTTCAAATTTTTTTTCAAAATTTATTTTCTTAATTTTTTTTCAAAATTTTTTTTCAAAATTTTTTTCAAATTTTTTTTTCAAATTTTTTTTTCAAAATTTTTTTTCAAAATTTTCTTTCAATTTTTTTTCAATTTTTTTTTTTCAAAATTTTTTTTCAAAATTTTTTTTCTAAATTTTTTTTCAAAATTTTTTTCAAAATTTTTTTTCAAAATTTTTTTCAAAATTTTTTTTCAAAATTTTTTCCAAAATTTTTTTTCAAAATTTTTTTTCAAAATTTTTTTTCAAAATTTTTTTTCAAAATTTTTTTCAAAATTTTTTTTCAACATTTTTTTTCAAAATTTTTTTTCAACATTTTTTTTCAAAATTTTTTTTCAAAATTTTTTTTCAAAATTTTTTTTCAAATTTTTTTTCAAAATTTTTTTTCAAAATTTTTTTTCAAAATTTTTTTCAAAATTTTTTTTCAAAATTTTTTTTCAAAATTTTTTTTCAAATTTTTTTTTCAAATTTTTTTTCAAAATTTTTTTCAAAATTTTTTTTAAATTTTTTTTCAAAATTTTTTTTCAAATTTTTTTTCAAAATTTTTTTCAAATTTTTTTTCAAAATTTTTTTTCAAAATTTTTTTTCAAAATTTGTTTTTCAAAATTTTTTTCAAAATTTTTTTCAAAATTTTTTTTCAAAATTTTTTATCAAAATTTTTTTTCAAAATTTTTTTTCAAAATTTTTTTTCAAAATTTTTTTTCAAATTTTTTTAAAATTTTCTTTCAAAATTTTTTTTCAAATTTTTTTTTCAAAATTTTTTTTTAAATTTTTTTTTCAAAATTTTTTTTCAAAATTTTTTTTCAAAATTTTTTTTCAAAATTTTTTTTCAAAATTTTTTTTCAAAATTTTTTTTCGAAATTTTTTTTCAAATTTTTTTTTCAAAATTTTTTTTCAAAATTTTTTTTCAAATTTTTTTTCAAAATTTTTTTCAAAATTTTTTTTCAAAATTTTTTTCAAAATTTTTTTTCAAATTTTTTTTTCAAATTTTTTTCAAAATTTTTTTCAAAATTTTTTTTCAAATTTTTTTTTCAAAATTTTTTTTTAAATTTTTTTTTCAAAATTTTTTTCAAAATTTTTTTTCAAATTTTTTTCAAAATTTTTTTTCAAAATTTTTTTTCAACATTTTTTTTCAAAATTTTTTTTCAAATTTTTTTCAAAATTTTTTTTCAAAATTTTTTTTCAAGATTTTTTTTCAAAATTTTTTCCAAAATTTTTTTCAAAATTTTTTTTCAAAATTTTTTATCAAAATTTTTTTTTAAAATTTTTTTTCAAAATTTTTTTTCAAAATTTTTTTTCAAATTTTTTTTCAAAATTTTTTTTCAAAATTTTTTTTCTAAATTTTTTTCAAAATTTTTTTTCAAAATTTTTTTTCAAAATTTTTTTCAAAATTTTTTTTCAAAATTTTTTCCAAAATTTTTTTTCAAAATTTTTTTCAAAATTTTTTTTCAAAATTTTTTCCAAAATTTTTTTCAAAATTTTTTTTCAAAATTTTTTTCAAAATTTTTTTCAAAATTTTTTTCAAAATTTTTTTTCAAAATTTTTTTTCAAAATTTTTTTCAAAATTTTTTTTCAAAATTTTTTCCAAAATTTTTTTCAAAATTTTTTTTCAAAATTTTTTTTCAAAATTTTTTTTCAAAATTTTCTTTCAAATTTTTATTTCAAAATTTTTTTTCAAAATTTTTTTTCAAAATTTGTTTTCAAATTTTTTTTTCAAAATTTATTTTCTTAATTTTTTTTCAAAATTTTTTTTCAAAATTTTTTTCAAATTTTTTTTCAAAATTTTTTTTCAAATTTTTTTTCAAAATTTTCTTTCAATTTTTTTTCAATTTTTTTTTCAAAATTTTTTTCAAATTTTTTTCTAAATTTTTTTTCAAAATTTTTTTTCAAAATTTTTTTTCAAAATTTTTTTCAAAATTTTTTTTCAAAATTTTTTCCAAAATTTTTTTTCAAAATTTTTTTTCAAAATTTTTTTTCAAAATTTTTTTTCAAAATTTTTTTTCAAAATTTTTTTCAACATTTTTTTCAAAATTTTTTTTCAAAATTTTTTTCAAAATTTTTTTCAAAATTTTTTTTCAAAATTTTTTTTCAAATTTTTTTTCAAAATTTTTTTTCAAATTTTTTTTTCAAAATTTTTTTTCAAAATTTTTTTCAAATTTTTTTTTCAAAATTTTTTTTCAAAATTTTTTTTCAAAATTTTTTTTCAAAATTTTTTTCAAAATTTTTTTTCAAAATTTTTTTTCAAATTTTTTTTCAAAATTTTTTTTCAAAATTTTTTTTCAAAATTTTTTTTCAAAATTTTTTTTCAAAATTTTTTTTCAAAATTTTTTTTCAAAATTTTTTTCAAATTTTTTTTTCAAAATTTTTTTTCAAAATTTTTTTTCAAAATTTTTTTTCAAATTTTTTTTCAAATTTTTTTTCAAAATTTTTTTCAAAATTTTTTTTCAAAATTTTTTTTCAAAATTTTTTTTCAAAATTTTTTTCAAAATTTTTTTTCAAAATTTTTTCCAAAATTTTTTTTCAAAATTTTTTTTCAAAATTTTTTTCAAAATTTTTTTTCAAAATTTTCTTTCAAATTTTTACTTCAAAATTTTTTTTCAAAATTTTTTTTCAAAATTTGTTTTCAAATTTTTTTTTCAAAATTTATTTTCTTAATTTTTTTTCAAATTTTTTTTCAAAATTTTTTTTCAAATTTTTTTTCAAAATTTTTTTTCAAAATTTTTTTTCTAAATTTTCTTTCAATTTTTTTTCAATTTTTTTTTTCAAAATTTTTTTTCAAAATTTTTTTTCTAAATTTTTTTTCAAAATTTTTTTCAAAATTTTTTTCAAAATTTTTTTCAAAATTTTTTTTCAAAATTTTTTCCAAAATTTTTTTTCAAAATTTTTTTTCAAAATTTTTTTTCAAAATTTTTTTTCAAAATTTTTTTTCAAAATTTTTTTTCAACATTTTTTTTCAAAATTTTTTTTCAACATTTTTTTCAAAATTTTTTTTCAAAATTTTTTTCAAAATTTTTTTCAAAATTTTTTTTCAAAATTTTTTTTCAAAATTTTTTTTCAAAATTTTTTTTCAAAATTTTTTTCAAAATTTTTTTTCAAAATTTTTTTTCAAAATTTTTTTTCAAATTTTTTTTCAAAATTTTTTTTCAAAATTTTTTTTAAATTTTTTTTTCAAAATTTTTTTTCAAATTTTTTTTCAAAATTTTTTTTCAAATTTTTTTTCAAAATTTTTTTTCAAATTTTTTTTCAAAATTTGTTTTCAAAATTTTTTTCAAAATTTTTTTTCAAAATTTTTTTTCAAAATTTTTTATCAAAATTTTTTTTCAAAATTTTTTTCAAAATTTTTTTTCAAAATTTTTTTCAAATTTTTTTAAAATTTTCTTTCAAAATTTTTTTTCAAATTTTTTTTTCAAAATTTTTTTTCAAAATTTTTTTTCAAAATTTTTTTTCAAAATTTTTTTTCAAAATTTTTTTTCAACATTTTTTTTCAAAATTTTTTTTCAAATTTTTTTCAAAATTTTTTTTCAAAATTTTTTTTCAAGATTTTTTTCAAAATTTTTTCCAAAATTTTTTTCAAATTTTTTTCAAAATTTTTTTTCAAAATTTTTTTTAAAATTTTTTTTCAAAATTTTTTTTCAAAATTTTTTTTCAAATTTTTTTTTCAAAATTTTTTTTCAAAATTTTTTTTCTAAATTTTTTTTCAAAATTTTTTTTCAAAATTTTTTTTCAAAATTTTTTTCAAAATTTTTTTTCAAAATTTTTTCCAAAATTTTTTTCAAAATTTTTTCAAAATTTTTTTTCAAAATTTTTTCCAAAATTTTTTTTCAAAATTTTTTTTCAAAATTTTTTTTCAAAATTTTTTTTCAAAATTTTTTTTCAAAATTTTTTTTCAAAATTTTTTTTCAAAATTTTTTTCAAAATTTTTTTCAAAATTTTTTCCAAAATTTTTTTTCAAAATTTTTTTTCAAAATTTTTTTTCAAAATTTTTTTTCAAAATTTTCTTTCAAATTTTTATTTCAAAATTTTTTTTCAAAATTTTTTTTCAAAATTTGTTTTCAAATTTTTTTTCAAAATTTATTTTCTTAATTTTTTTCAAAATTTTTTTCAAAATTTTTTTTCAAATTTTTTTTCAAAATTTTTTTCAAAATTTTTTTTCAAAATTTTCTTTCAATTTTTTTTCAATTTTTTTTTCAAAATTTTTTTTCAAAATTTTTTTTCTAAATTTTTTTTCAAAATTTTTTTTCAAAATTTTTTTTCAAATTTTTTTCAAAATTTTTTTTCAAAATTTTTTCCAAAATTTTTTTCAAAATTTTTTTTCAAAATTTTTTTTCAAAATTTTTTTTCAAAATTTTTTTTCAAAATTTTTTTTCAACATTTTTTTTCAAAATTTTTTTTCAAAATTTTTTTTCAAAATTTTTTTTCAAAATTTTTTTTCAAAATTTTTTTTCAAAATTTTTTTTCAAAATTTTTTTTCAAATTTTTTTTTCAAAATTTTTTTTCAAAATTTTTTTTCAAATTTTTTTTTCAAAATTTTTTTTCAAAATTTTTTTTCAAAATTTTTTTTCAAAATTTTTTTCAAAATTTTTTTTCAAAATTTTTTTTCAAATTTTTTTTTCAAAATTTTTTTTCAAAATTTTTTTCAAAATTTTTTTTCAAAATTTTTTTTCAAAATTTTTTTTCAAAATTTTTTTTCAAAATTTTTTTTCAAATTTTTTTTTCAAAATTTTTTTTCAAAATTTTTTTTCAAAATTTTTTTTCAAATTTTTTTTTCAAATTTTTTTTTCAAAATTTTTTTTCAAAATTTTTTTTCAAAATTTTTTTTCAAAATTTTTTTTCAAAATTTTTTTCAAAATTTTTTTTCAAAATTTTTTCCAAAATTTTTTTTCAAAATTTTTTTTCAAAATTTTTTTTCAAAATTTTTTTTCAAAATTTTCTTTCAAATTTTTATTTCAAAATTTTTTTTCAAAATTTTTTTTCAAAATTTGTTTTCAAATTTTTTTTTCAAAATTTATTTTCTTAATTTTTTTTCAAAATTTTTTTTCAAATTTTTTTTTCAAAATTTTTTTTCAAAATTTTTTTCTAAATTTTCTTTCAATTTTTTTTCAATTTTTTTTTTTCAAAATTTTTTTCAAAATTTTTTTTCTAAATTTTTTTTCAAAATTTTTTTTCAAAATTTTTTTTCAAAATTTTTTTCAAAATTTTTTTTCAAAATTTTTTCCAAAATTTTTTTTCAAAATTTTTTTTCAAAATTTTTTTTCAAAATTTTTTTTCAAAATTTTTTTTCAAAATTTTTTTTCAACATTTTTTTTCAAAATTTTTTTTCAACATTTTTTTTCAAAATTTTTTTTCAAAATTTTTTTTCAAAATTTTTTTTCAAAATTTTTTTTCAAAATTTTTTTTCAAAATTTTTTTTCAAAATTTTTTTTCAAAATTTTTTTTCAAAATTTTTTTTCAAAATTTTTTTTCAAAATTTTTTTTCAAATTTTTTTTCAAAATTTTTTTTCAAAATTTTTTTTAAATTTTTTTTTCAAAATTTTTTTTCAAAATTTTTTTTCAAAATTTTTTTTCAAATTTTTTTTTCAAAATTTTTTTTCAAAATTTTTTTTCAAAATTTGTTTTCAAAATTTTTTTTCAAAATTTTTTTTCAAAATTTTTTTTCAAAATTTTTTATCAAAATTTTTTTTCAAAATTTTTTTTCAAAATTTTTTTTCAAAATTTTTTTTCAAATTTTTTTTAAAATTTTCTTTCAAAATTTTTTTTCAAATTTTTTTTTCAAAATTTTTTTTTAAATTTTTTTTTCAAAATTTTTTTTCAAAATTTTTTTTTAAAATTTTTTTTCAAAATTTTTTTTCAAAATTTTTTTTCAAAATTTTTTTTCGAAATTTTTTTTCAAATTTTTTTTTCAAAATTTTTTTTCAAAATTTTTTTTCAAAATTTTTTTTCAAAATTTTTTTTCAAAATTTTTTTTCAAAATTTTTTTTCAAAATTTTTTTTCAAATTTTTTTTTCAAAATTTTTTTTCAAAATTTTTTTTCAAAATTTTTTTTCAAATTTTTTTTTCAAAATTTTTTTTTAAATTTTTTTTTCAAAATTTTTTTTCAAAATTTTTTTTCAAAATTTTTTTTCAAAATTTTTTTTCAAAATTTTTTTTCAACATTTTTTTTCAAAATTTTTTTTCAAATTTTTTTCAAAATTTTTTTTCAAAATTTTTTTTCAAGATTTTTTTTCAAAATTTTTTCCAAAATTTTTTTTCAAAATTTTTTTTCAAAATTTTTTTTCAAAATTTTTTTTTAAAATTTTTTTTCAAAATTTTTTTTCAAAATTTTTTTTCAAATTTTTTTTTCAAAATTTTTTTTCAAAATTTTTTTTCTAAATTTTTTTTCAAAATTTTTTTTCAAAATTTTTTTTCAAAATTTTTTTCAAAATTTTTTTTCAAAATTTTTTCCAAAATTTTTTTTCAAAATTTTTTTCAAAATTTTTTTTCAAAATTTTTTCCAAAATTTTTTTTCAAAATTTTTTTTCAAAATTTTTTTTCAAAATTTTTTTTCAAAATTTTTTTTCAAAATTTTTTTTCAAAATTTTTTTTCAAAATTTTTTTCAAAATTTTTTTTCAAAATTTTTTCCAAAATTTTTTTTCAAAATTTTTTTTCAAAATTTTTTTTCAAAATTTTTTTTCAAAATTTTCTTTCAAATTTTTATTTCAAAATTTTTTTTCAAAATTTTTTTTCAAAATTTGTTTTCAAATTTTTTTTTCAAAATTTATTTTCTTAATTTTTTTTCAAAATTTTTTTTCAAATTTTTTTTTCAAAATTTTTTTTCAAAATTTTTTTTCAAAATTTTTTTTCAAATTTTTTTTTCAAAATTTTTTTTTATTTTTTCAAAATTTTTTTTCAAATTTTTTTTTCAAAATTTTTTTTCAAAATTTTTTTTCAAAATTTTTTTTCAAATTTTTTTTTCAAAATTTTTTTTAAAATTTTTTTTTCAAAATTTTTTTTCAAAATTTTTTTTCAAAATTTTTTTCAAATTTTTTTTCAACATTTTTTTTCAAAATTTTTTTCAAATTTTTTTCAAATTTTTTTTCAAAATTTTTTTTCAAGATTTTTTTTCAAAATTTTTTCCAAAATTTTTTTTCAAAATTTTTTTCAAATTTTTTTCAAATTTTTTTTTAAAATTTTTTTTCAAAATTTTTTTTCAAAATTTTTTTTCAAATTTTTTTTTCAAAATTTTTTTCAAATTTTTTTTGAAAATTTTTTTTTGAAAATTTTTTTTGAAAATTTTTTTTCAAATTTTTTTTTCAAAATTTTTTTTCAAAATTTTTTTTCAAAATTTTTTTTTCAAATTTTTTTTCAAAATTTTTTTCAAAATTTTTTTTCAAATTTTTTTTCAAAATTTTTTTTCAAATTTTTTTTCAAATTTTTTTTTCAAATTTTTTTTCAAAATTTTTTTTCAAATTTTTTTTCAAAATTTTTTTTTCAAATTATTTTTCAAAATTTTTTTCAAAATTTTTTTCAAAATTTTTTTTCAAAATTTTTTTTCAAAATTTTTTTTCAAATTTTTTTTTCAACATTTTTTTTCAAATTTTTTTTCAAAATTTTTTTCAAAATTTTTTTTCAAAATTTTTTTCAAAATTTTTTTTCAAAATTTTTTTTCAAAATTTTGTTCAAAATTTTTTTTCAAAATTTTTTTTCAAAATTTTTTTTCAAAATTTTTTTTCAAAATTTTTTTTCAAATTTTTTTTCAAAATTTTTTTTCAAAATTTTTTTTCAAAATTTTTTTCAAATTTTTTTTTCAAAATTTTTTTTCAAATTTTTTTTTCAAATTTTTTTTCAAAATTTTTTTTCAAAATTTTTTTTCAAAATTTTTTTTCAAATTTTTTTCAAATTTTTTTTCAAAATTTTTTTCAATATTTTTTTTCAAATTTTTTTTGAAAATTTTTTTTCAAAATTTTTTTTCAAATTTTTTTTTCAAAATTTTTTTTCAAAATTTTTTTTCAAAATTTTTTTCAAATTTTTTTTTGAAAATTTTTTTTCAAAATTTTTTTTCAAAATTTTTTCAAAATTTTTTTCAAAATTTTTTTTTCAACATTTTCTTTCAAATTTTTTTTTCAATTTTTTTTTCAAAATTTTTTTCAAAATTTTTTTTCAAAATTTTTTTTAAAAATTTTTTTTCAAATTTTTTTTTCAAAATTTTTTTTCAAAATTTTTTTCAAATTTTTTTTCAAAATTTTTTTTCAAAATTTTTTTTCAAATTTTTTTTTCAAAATTTTTTTTCAAAATTTTTTTTCAAAATTTTTTTTTCAAAATTTTTTTTCAAAATTTTTTTTCAAAATTTTTTTTCAAAATTTTTTTTCAAATTTTTTTTCAAAATTTTTTTTCAAATTTTTTTTCAAATTTTTTTTCAAAATTTTTTTTTCAAAATTTTTTTCAAAATTTTTTTTCAAAATTTTTTTTCAAAATTTTTTTTCAAATTTTTTTTTTAAATTTTTTTTCAAAACTTTTTTTCAAAATTTTTTTTAAAATTTTTTTTCGAACTTTTTTTTCGAACTTTTTTTTCGAACTTTTTTTCGAAATTTTTTTTCGAACTTTTTTTCGAAATTTTTTTTCGAACTTTTTTTCGAACTTTTTTTTCGAACTTTTTTTTCAAAATTTTTTTTCAAATTTTTTTTCAAATTTTTTTTCAAAATTTTTTTTCAAAATTTTTTTTCAAAATTTTTTTTCAAAATTTTTTTTCAAATTTTTTTTTCAAAATTTTTTTTCAAAATTTTTTTTCAAAATTTTTTTTCAAAATTTTTTTTCAAAATTTTTTTTCAAAATTTTTTTTCAAAATTTTTTTTCAAAATTTTTTTCAAAATTTTTTTTCAAATTTTTTTTTGAAATTTTTTTTCAAAATTTTTTTCAAAATTTTTTTCAATTTTTTCAAAATTTTTTTCAAATTTTTTTTTTTTAAATTTTTTTTTCAAAATTTTTTTTCAAAATTTTTTTCAAAATTTTTTTTCAAATTTTTTTTTCAAAATTTTTTTTCGAAATTTTTTTTCAAATTTTTTTTTCAAAATTTTTTTTCAAAATTTTTTTCAAAATTTTTTTTCAAATTTTTTTTTAAAATTTTTTTTCAAAATTTTTTTTCAAAATTTTTTTTCAAAATTTTTTTTCAAAATTTTTTTTCAAATTTTTTTTTCAAAATTTTTTTTCATAATTTTTTTTCAAAATTTTTTTTCAAATTTTTTTTTCAAAATTTTTTTTCAAATTTTTTTTCTAAATTTTTTTTCAAAATTTTTTTTCAAAATTTTTTTTCAAAATTTTTTTCAAATTTTTTTTTCAAATTTTTTTTTCAAATTTTTTTTTCAAATTTTTTTTCAAAATGTTTTTTCAGAACTTTTTTCAAATTTGTTTTTCAAATTTTTTTTTTCAAATTTTTTTTTAAAATTTTTTTTCAAATTTTTTTTTCAAAATTTTTTTTCAAAATTTTTTTTAAAATTTTTTTCAAAATTTTTTTTCAAAATTTTTTTCAAAATTTTTTTTCAAATAATTTTTTCAAAATTTTTTTCAAATTTTTTTCAAATTTTTTTTCAAATTTTTTTTCAAATTTTTTTTTAATTTTTTTTCAAAATTTTTTTTCAAAATTTTTTTTCAAAATTTTTTTTCAAAATTTTTTTTCAAAATTTTTTTTCAAAATTTTTTTTCAAAATTTTTTTTCAAAATTTTTTTTCAAAATTTTTTTTCAAAATTTTTTTTCAAAATTTTTTTTCAAAATTTTTTTTCAAAATTTTTTTCAAAATTTTTTTTCAAATTTTTTTTCAAAATTTTTTTTCAAAATTTTTTTTCAAAATTTTTTTTCAAAATTTTTTTTCAAAATTTTTTTTTAAATTTTTTTTTCAAAATTTTTTTTTCAAAATTTTTTTTCAAAATTTTTTTTCAAAATTTTTTTTCAAAATTTTTTTTCAACATTTTTTTTCAAAATTTTTTTTCAAATTTTTTTCAAAATTTTTTTCAAATTTTTTTCAAGATTTTTTTCAAATTTTTTCCAAAATTTTTTTCAAAATTTTTTTCAAAATTTTTTTCAAAATTTTTTTCAAAATTTTTTTTCAAAATTTTTTTCAAAATTTTTTTTCAAAATTTTTTTTCAAAATTTTTTTCAAATTTTTTTCAAAATTTTTTTCAAATTTTTTTTCAAAATTTTTTTTCAAAATTTTTTTTCAAAATTTTTTTTCAAAATTTTTTTCAAATTTTTTTTTCAAAATTTTTTTTCAAAATTTTTTTTCAAAATTTTTTTTCAAATTTTTTTTTCAAAATTTTTTTTCAATTTTTTTTTCAAAATTTTTTTTCAAAATTTTTTTCAAAATTTTTTTCAAAATTTTTTTTCAAATTTTTTTTCAAATTTTTTTCAAAATTTTTTTTCAATATTTTTTTTTCAAAATTTTTTTTCAAAATTTTTTTCAAATTTTTTTTTAAATTTTTTTTTTCAAAATTTTTTTTCAAAATTTTTTTTCAAAATTTTTTTTCAAATTTTTTTTTGAAAATTTTTTTTCAAAATTTTTTTTCAAAATTTTTTCAAAATTTTTTTTTCAACATTTTCTTTCAAATTTTTTTTTCAAATTTTTTTTCAAAATTTTTTTTCAAAATTTTTTTTCAAAATTTTTTTAAAAATTTTTTTTAAAAATTTTTTTTCAAATTTTTTTTTCAAATTTTTTTTCAAAATTTTTTTTCAAATTTTTTTTCAAAATTTTTTTTCAAAATTTTTTTTCAAATTTTTTTTCAAAATTTTTTTTCAAAATTTTTTTCAAAATTTTTTTTTCAAAATTTTTTTCAAAATTTTTTTTCAAAATTTTTTTTCAAAATTTTTTTTCAAAATTTTTTTTCAAAATTTTTTTTCAAAATTTTTTTTCAAATTTTTTTTTCAAAATTTTTTTTCAAAATTTTTTTTTCAAAATTTTTTTCAAAATTTTTTTTCAAAATTTTTTTTCAAAATTTTTTTTCAAAATTTTTTTTTTAAAATTTTTTTTCAAAACTTTTTTTCAAAATATTTTTCAAAATTTTTTTCAAAATTTTTTTTCAAAATTTTTTTTCGAACTTTTTTCGAACTTTTTTTCGAACTTTTTTTCAAATTTTTTTTCAAATTTTTTTTTCAAAATTTTTTTTCAAAATTTTTTTCAAAATTTTTTTTCAAAATTTTTTTTCAATTTTTTTTTTCAAAATTTTTTTCATAATTTTTTTTCAAATTTTTTTTTCAAAATTTTTTTTCAAATTTTTTTTTCAAAATTTTTTTTCAAAATTTTTTTTCAAATTTTTTTTCAAAATTTTTTTCAAAATTTTTTTTTAAATTTTTTTTCAAATTTTTTTTCAAAATTTTTTTTCAAAATTTTTTTTTCAAAATTTTTTTTCAAAATTTTTTTTCAAAATTTTTTTTCAAAATTTTTTTTCAAAATTTTTTTCAAAATTTTTTTTCAAAATTTTTTTTCAAATTTTTTTTTCAAAATTTTTTTTCAAAATTTTTTTTCAAATTTTTTTCAAAATTTTTTTTCAAAATTTTTTTTCAAAATTTTTCAACATAATTTTTTCAAAATTTTTTTTTTTAAATTTTTTTTCAAAACTTTTTTCAAAATATTTTTTCAAAATTTTTTTTCAAAATCTTTTTCAAATTTTTTTTCGAACTTTTTTTCGAACTTTTTTTTCGAACTTTTTTTCAAAATTTTTTTTCAAATTTTTTTTTCAAAATTTTTTTCAAAATTTTTTTCAAAATTTTTTTTCAAATTTTTTTCAAATTTTTTTTTTCAAAATTTTTTTTCATAATTTTTTTTCAAATTTTTTTTTCAAAATTTTTTTTTCAAATTTTTTTTTCAAAATTTTTTTTCAAATTTTTTTTTCAAATTTTTTTTCAAAATTTTTTTTCAAAATTTTTTTTTAAATTTTTTTTTCAAAATTTTTTTCAAAATTTTTTTTCAAAATTTTTTTTTCAAAATTTTTTTTCAAAATTTTTTTTCAAAATTTTTTTTCAAAATTTTTTTTCAAAATTTTTTTTCAAAATTTTTTTTCAAAATTTTTTTTCAAATTTTTTTTTCAAAATTTTTTTTCAAAATTTTTTTTTTCAAATTTTTTTCAAAATTTTTTTTCAAAATTTTTTTTCAAAATTTTTTTTCAAAATTTTTTTTTTAAAATTTTTTTTCAAAACTTTTTTCAAAATATTTTTTCAAAATTTTTTTTCAAAATCTTTTTTCAAAATTTTTTTTCGAACTTTTTTTCGAACTTTTTTTTCGAACTTTTTTTCAAAATTTTTTTTCAAATTTTTTTTTTCAAAATTTTTTTCAAAATTTTTTTTCAAAATTTTTTTCAAAATTTTTTTCAAATTTTTTTTTCAAATTTTTTTTCATAATTTTTTTTCGAAATTTTTTTTCAAATTTTTTTTTCAAAATTTTTTTTCAAAATTTTTTTTCAAAATTTTTTTTTCAAAATTTTTTTTCAAAATTTTTTTTCAAAATGTTTTTTCAAAACTTTTTTTCAAATTTTTTTTTCAAATTTTTTTTTCAAAATTTTTTTTAAAATTTTTTTTCAAATTTTTTTTTCAAAATTTTTTTTCAAAATTTTTTTTTAAAATTTTTTTTAAAATTTTTTTTCAAAATTTTTTTTCAAAATTTTTTTTCAAATAATTTTTTCAAAATTTTTTTTCAAAATTTTTTTTCAAATTTTTTTTTCAAAATTTTTTTTCAAAATTTTTTTTCAAAATTTTTTTTCAAATTTTTTTTTCAAATTTTTTTTTCAAATTTTTTTTCAAAATTTTTTTTCAAAATTTTTTTTCAAAATTTTTTTTCAAAATTTTTTTTCAAATTTTTTTTCAAAATTTTTTTTCAAAATTTTTTTTGAAAATTTTTTTTGAAAATTTTTTTTGAAAATTTTTTTCAAAATTTTTTTTGAAAATTTTTTTTGAAAATTTTTTTTAAAAATTTTTTTTGAAAATTTTTTTTGAAAATTTTTTTTCAAAATTTTTTTTCGAAATTTTTTTTCGAAATTTTTTTTCGAATTTTTTTTTCGAAATTTTTTTTCGAAATTTTTTTTCGAAATTTTTTTTCAAATTTTTTTTCAAAATTTTTTTTCAAAATTTTTTTTCAAATTTTTTTTTCAAATTTTTTTTTCAAAATTTTTTTTCAAATTTTTTTTCAAAATTTTTTTTCAAAATTTTTTTCAAATTTTTTTTCAAATTTTTTTTTCAAATTTTTTTTTCAAAATTTTTTTTCAAAATTTTTTTTCAAAATTTTTTTCAAATTTTCTTTCAAAATTTTTTTCAAATTTTTTTTCAAATTTTTTTTCAAAATTTGTTTTCAAATTTTTTTTCAAAATTTATTTTCTTAATTTTTTTTCAAAATTTTTTTCGAATTTTTTTTCAAAATTTTTTTTCAAAATTTTTTTCAACATTTTTTTCAAATTTTTTTCAAATTTTTTTCAAAATTTTTTTTCAAAATTTTTTTTCAAAATATTTTTCAAAATTTTTTTTCAAAATTTTTTTTCAAAATTTTTTTTCAAAATTTTTTTCAAAATTTTTTTTCAAAATTTTTTTTCAAAATTTTTTTTCAAAATTTTTTTTCAAATTTTTTTTCAAAATTTTTTTTCAAATTTTTTTTTCAAAATTTTTTTTCAAAATTTTTTTTCAAAATTTTTTTTCAAAATTTTTTTTCAAATTTTTTTTTCAAATTTTTTTTCAAAATTTTTTTTCAAAATTTTTTTTCAAAATTTTTTTTCAAAATTTTTTTTCAAAATTTTTTTCAAAATTTTTTTCAAAATTTTTTCCAAAATTTTTTTCAAAATTTTTTTTCAAATTTTTTTTCAAATTTTTTTTCAAATTTTCTTTCAAATTTTTATTTCAAAATTTTTTTTCAAAATTTTTTTTCAAAATTTGTTTTCAAATTTTTTTTTCAAAATTTATTTTCTTAATTTTTTTCAAAATTTTTTTTCAAAATTTTTTTTCAAATTTTTTTTTCAAAATTTTTTTTCAAAATTTTTTTCAAAATTTTCTTTCAATTTTTTTTCAATTTTTTTTTTCAAAATTTTTTTCAAAATTTTTTTCTAAATTTTTTTTCAAAATTTTTTTCAAAATTTTTTTTCAAAATTTTTTTCAAAATTTTTTTTCAAAATTTTTTCCAAAATTTTTTTTCAAAATTTTTTTTCAAAATTTTTTTTCAAAATTTTTTTTCAAAATTTTTTTTCAACATTTTTTTCAAAATTTTTTTTCAAAATTTTTTTTCAAAATTTTTTTCAAATTTTTTTTCAAAATTTTTTTTCAAATTTTTTTTCAAAATTTTTTTTCAAATTTTTTTTCAAAATTTTTTTTCAAAATTTTTTTTCAAAATTTTTTTTCAAAATTTTTTTTCAAAATTTTTTTTCAAAATTTTTTTTCAAAATTTTTTTTCAAATTTTTTTTCAAAATTTTTTTTCAAAATTTTTTTTAAATTTTTTTTTCAAAATTTTTTTTCAAATTTTTTTTCAAAATTTTTTTTCAAATTTTTTTTTCAAAATTTTTTTTCAAAATTTTTTTTCAAAATTTGTTTTCAAAATTTTTTTCAAAATTTTTTTTCAAAATTTTTTTTCAAAATTTTTTATCAAAATTTTTTTTCAAAATTTTTTTTCAAAATTTTTTTTCAAATTTTTTTTCAAATTTTTTTTAAAATTTTCTTTCAAAATTTTTTTTCAAATTTTTTTTCAAAATTTTTTTTAAATTTTTTTTTCAAAATTTTTTTTCAAAATTTTTTTTCAAATTTTTTTTCTAATTTTTTTTCAAAATTTTTTTCAAATTTTTTTTCGAAATTTTTTTTCAAATTTTTTTTCAAAATTTTTTTTCAAAATTTTTTTTCAAAATTTTTTTCAAAATTTTTTTTCAAAATTTTTTTTCAAAATTTTTTTTCAAATTTTTTTTCAAATTTTTTTTTCAAAATTTTTTTTCAAAATTTTTTTTCAAAATTTTTTTTCAAATTTTTTTTTCAAAATTTTTTTTTAAATTTTTTTTTCAAAATTTTTTTTCAAAATTTTTTTTCAAAATTTTTTTTCAAAATTTTTTTTCAAAATTTTTTTTCAACATTTTTTTTCAAAATTTTTTTTCAAATTTTTTTCAAAATTTTTTTTCAAAATTTTTTTTCAAGATTTTTTTTCAAAATTTTTTCCAAAATTTTTTTTCAAAATTTTTTTTCAAAATTTTTTTTCAAAATTTTTTTTAAAATTTTTTTTCAAAATTTTTTTTCAAAATTTTTTTTCAAATTTTTTTTTCAAAATTTTTTTCAAATTTTTTTGAAATTTTTTTTGAAAATTTTTTTTGAAAATTTTTTTTGAAATTTTTTTTCAAATTTTTTTTTTCAAATTTTTTTTCAAAATTTTTTTTCAAAATTTTTTTTCAAAATTTTTTTTCAAAATTTTTTTTCAAAATTTTTTTTCAAAATTTTTTTTCAAATTTTTTTTTCAAATTTTTTTTTCAAAATTTTTTTTCAAAATTTTTTTTCAAAATTTTTTTCAAAATTTTTTTTCAAAATTTTTTTTCAAATTATTTTTCAAATTTTTTTTCAAATTTTTTTTTCAAAATTTTTTTCAAAATTTTTTTTCAAAATTTTTTTTCAAAATTTTTTTTCAAATTTTTTTTTCAACATTTTTTTTCAAATTTTTTTTCAAAATTTTTTTTCAAAATTTTTTTTCAAAATTTTTTTTCAAAATTTTTTTTCAAAATTTTTTTTCAAAATTTTTTCAAAATTTTTTTTCAAATTTTTTTTCAAAATTTTTTTTCAAAATTTTTTTTCAAAATTTTTTTTCAAATTTTTTTTTCAAAATTTTTTTTCAAAATTTTTTTCAAAATTTTTTTTCAAATTTTTTTTTCAAAATTTTTTTTCAAATTTTTTTTTTCAAAATTTTTTTTCAAAATTTTTTTTCAAAATTTTTTTTCAAAATTTTTTTTCAAATTTTTTTCAAATTTTTTTTCAAAATTTTTTTTCAATATTTTTTTTCAAAATTTTTTTTTAAAATTTTTTTTCAAAATTTTTTTTCAAATTTTTTTTTCAAAATTTTTTTTCAAAATTTTTTTTCAAAATTTTTTTTCAAATTTTTTTTTGAAAATTTTTTTCAAAATTTTTTTTCAAAATTTTTCAAAATTTTTTTCAAAATTTTTTTTTCAACATTTTCTTTCAAATTTTTTTTTCAAATTTTTTTTCAAATTTTTTTCAAAATTTTTTTTTCAAAATTTTTTTTAAAAATTTTTTTTCAAATTTTTTTTCAAAATTTTTTTTCAAAATTTTTTTTCAAAATTTTTTTCAAAATTTTTTTTCAAAATTTTTTTTCAAATTTTTTTTCAAATTTTTTTTCAAAATTTTTTTAAATTTTTTTTTCAAAATTTTTTTTCAAAATTTTTTTTCAAAATTTTTTTCAAATTTTTTTTTCAAAATTTTTTTTCAAAATTTTTTTTCAAAATTTGTTTTCAAATTTTTTTTCAAAATTTTTTTTCAAATTTTTTTCAAAATTTTTTATCAAAATTTTTTTTCAAAATTTTTTTTCAAAATTTTTTTTCAAAATTTTTTTTCAAATTTTTTTAAAAATTTTCTTTCAAAATTTTTTTTCAAATTTTTTTTTCAAAATTTTTTTTTAAATTTTTTTTTCAAAATTTTTTTTCAAAATTTTTTTTCAAAATTTTTTTTCTAAATTTTTTTTCAAAATTTTTTTCAAAATTTTTTTTCGAAATTTTTTTTCAATTTTTTTTTCAAAATTTTTTTTCAAAATTTTTTTCAAATTTTTTTTCAAAATTTTTTTTCAAAATTTTTTTTCAAATTTTTTTTCAAAATTTTTTTTCAAAATTTTTTTTCAAATTTTTTTTCAAATTTTTTTTTCAAAATTTTTTTTCAAATTTTTTTTCAAAATTTTTTTTCAAATTTTTTTTTCAAAATTTTTTTTTAAATTTTTTTTCAAAATTTTTTTTCAAAATTTTTTTTCAAAATTTTTTTCAAAATTTTTTTTCAAAATTTTTTTTCGAAATTTTTTTCGAACTTTTTTTTCGAAATTTTTTTTCGAACTTTTTTTTCGAACTTTTTTTCGAACTTTTTTTTCAAAATTTTTTTTCAAAATTTTTTTTCAAATTTTTTTTCAAAATTTTTTTTCAAAATTTTTTTTCAAAATTTTTTTTCAAAATTTTTTTTTCAAAATTTTTTTTCAAATTTTTTTCAAAATTTTTTTTCAAAATTTTTTTCAAAATTTTTTTTCAAATTTTTTTTTCAAATTTTTTTTCAAAATTTTTTTTCAAAATTTTTTTTCAATTTTTTTTGAAAATTTTTTTTCAAAATTTTTTTCAAAATTTTTTTTCAAAATTTTTTTCAAAATTTTTTTCAAATTTTTTTTTTTAAATTTTTTTTTCAAAATTTTTTTTCAAAATTTTTTTTCAAAATTTTTTTTCAAAATTTTTTTTCAAAATTTTTTTTCGAAATTTTTTTTCAAATTTTTTTTTCAAAATTTTTTTTCAAAATTTTTTTTCAAAATTTTTTTTCAAATTTTTTTTTTAAATTTTTTTTCAAAATTTTTTTTCAAAATTTTTTTTCAAATTTTTTTTCAAATTTTTTTTTTCAAAATTTTTTTTCATAATTTTTTTCAAAATTTTTTTCAAATTTTTTTTCAAAATTTTTTTTCAAATTTTTTTTCTAAATTTTTTTTCAAAATTTTTTTTCAAAATTTTTTTTCAAAATTTTTTTTCAAATTTTTTTTTTCAAATTTTTTTTTCAAATTTTTTTTTCAAATTTTTTTTCAAAATGTATTTTCAGAACTTTTTTTCAAATTTGTTTTTCAAATTTTTTTTTCAAAATTTTTTTTTAAAATTTTTTTTCAAATTTTTTTTTTCAAAATTTTTTTTCAAAATTTTTTTTTTTAAATTTTTTTTCAAAATTTTTTTCAAAATTTTTTTTCAAAATTTTTTTTCAAATAATTTTTCAAAATTTTTTTTCAAAATTTTTTTTCAAATTTTTTTTTTCAAAATTTTTTTTCAAAATTTTTTTTTTAATTTTTTTTCAAATTTTTTTTTCAAAATTTTTTTTCAAAATTTTTTTTCAAATTTTTTTTCAAAATTTTTTTTCAAAATTTTTTTCAAAATTTTTTTTCAAAATTTTTTTTCAAAATTTTTTTTCAAAATTTTTTTTCAAAATTTTTTTTCAAAATTTTTTTTCAAATTTTTTTTTCAAAATTTTTTTTCAAAATTTTTTTTCAAAATTTTTTTTCAAATTTTTTTTTCAAAATTTTTTTTTAAATTTTTTTTTCAAAATTTTTTTTCAAAATTTTTTTTTCAAAATTTTTTTCAAAATTTTTTTTCAAAATTTTTTTTCAACATTTTTTTTCAAAATGTTTTTTCAAATTTTTTTCAAAATTTTTTTTCAAAATTTTTTTCAAGATTTTTTTTCAAAATTTTTTCCAAAATTTTTTTTCAAAATTTTTTTTCAAAATTTTTTTCGAAATTTTTTTTCGAAATTTTTTTTCGAAATTTTTTTTCAAAATTTTTTTCAAAATTTTTTTCAAAATTTTTTTTCAAAATTTTTTTTCAAAATTTTTTTTCAAAATTTTTTTTCAAAATTTTTTTCAAAATTTTTTTTCAAAATTTTTTTTCAAAATTTTTTTTCAAAATTTTTTTTCGAAATTTTTTTTCGAAATTTTTTTTTCGAAATTTTATTTCGAAATTTTTTTTCGAAATTTTTTTTCAAAATTTTTTTTCAAAATTTTTTTTCAAAATTTTTTTTCAAAATTTTTTTTCAAAATTTTTTTTCAAAATTTTTTTTCAAAATTTTTTTTCAAAATTTTTTTTCAAAATTTTTTTTCAAAATTTTTTTTCAAAATTTTTTTCAAAATTTTTTTTCAAAATTTTTTTTCAAATTTTTTTTCAAAATTTTTTTCAAATTTTTTTCAAATTTTTTTCAAAATTTTTTTCAAAATTTTTTTTCAAATTTTTTTTCAAAATTTTTTTTCAAAATTTTTTTTCAAATTTTTTTCAAAATTTTTTTTCAAAATTTTTTTTCAAATTTTTTTTTCAACATTTTTTTTCAAATTTTTTTTCAAAATTTTTTTTCAAAATTTTTTTTCAAATTTTTTTTCAAAATTTTTTTTCAATTTTTTTTTTCAAAATTTTTTTTCAAAATTTTTTTTCAAAATTTTTTTTCAAAATTTTTTTTCAAAATTTTTTTTCAAAATTTTTTTTCAAAATTTTTTTTCAAAATTTTTTTCAAAATTTTTTTTCAAAATTTTTTTTCAAAATTTTTTTTCAAAATTTTTTTTCAAAATTTTTTTTCAAATTTTTTTTTCAAAATTTTTTTTCAAAATTTTTTTTCAAAATTTTTTTTCAAATTTTTTTTTCAAAATTTTTTTTCAAATTTTTTTTTTCAAAATTTTTTTTCAAAATTTTTTTTCAAAATTTTTTTCAAAATTTTTTTTCAAATTTTTTTTCAAATTTTTTTTCAAAATTTTTTTTCAATATTTTTTTCAAAATTTTTTTTCAAAATTTTTTTTCAAAATTTTTTTTCAAAATTTTTTTTTTTAATTTTTTTTTCAAAATTTTTTTCAAAATTTTTTTTCAAAATTTTTTTCAAATTTTTTTTTGAAAATTTTTTTTTCAAAATTTTTTTTCAAATTTTTTCAAAATTTTTTTTTCAACATTTTCTTTCAAATTTTTTTTTCAAATTTTTTTTCAAAATTTTTTTTAAAAATTTTTTTTCGAACTTTTTTTTCGAACTTTTTTTTCGAACTTTTTTTCGAAATTTTTTTTCGAACTTTTTTTTCGAAATTTTTTTTCGAACTTTTTTTTCGAACTTTTTTTTCGAACTTTTTTTTCAAAATTTTTTTTCAAAATTTTTTTTCAAATTTTTTTTTCAAAATTTTTTTTCAAAATTTTTTTTCAAAATTTTTTTTCAAAATTTTTTTTTCAAAATTTTTTTTCAAAATTTTTTTTCAAAATTTTTTTCAAAATTTTTTTCAAAATTTTTTTTCAAAATTTTTTTTCAAAATTTTTTTTCAAAATTTTTTTCAAAATTTTTTTTCAAAATTTTTTTCAAATTTTTTTTTGAAAATTTTTTTTCAAAATTTTTTTTCAAAATTTTTTTTCAAAATTTTTTTCAAAATTTTTTTTCAAATTTTTTTTTTTTTAAATTTTTTTTTCAAAATTTTTTTTCAAAATTTTTTTTCAAAATTTTTTTTCAAATTTTTTTTCAAAATTTTTTTTCGAAATTTTTTTTCAAATTTTTTTTCAAAATTTTTTTTCAAAATTTTTTTTCAAAATTTTTTTTCAAATTTTTTTTTTTAAATTTTTTTCAAAATTTTTTTTCAAAATTTTTTTTCAAAATTTTTTTCAAATTTTTTTTTTCAAAATTTTTTTTCATAATTTTTTTTCAAAATTTTTTTTCAAATTTTTTTTTCAAAATTTTTTTCAAAATTTTTTTTCTAAATTTTTTTTCAAAATTGTTTTTCAAAATTTTTTTTCAAAATTTTTTTTCAAATTTTTTTTTTCAAATTTTTTTTTCAAATTTTTTTTTCAAATTTTTTTTCAAAATGTTTTTTCAGAACTTTTTTTCAAATTTGTTTTTCAAATTTTTTTTTCAAAATTTTTTTTTAAAATTTTTTTTCAAATTTTTTTTTCAAAATTTTTTTTCAAAATTTTTTTTTAAAATTTTTTTTCAAAATTTTTTTTCAAAATTTTTTTTCAAATTTTTTTTCAAATAATTTTTTCAAAATTTTTTTTCAAAATTTTTTTTCAAATTTTTTTTTCAAAATTTTTTTCAAAATTTTTTTTTAATTTTTTTTTCAAAATTTTTTTCAAAATTTTTTTTCAAAATTTTTTTTCAAAATTTTTTTTCAAAATTTTTTTTCAAAATTTTTTTTCAAAATTTTTTTTCAAAATTTTTTTCAAAATTTTTTTCAAATTTTTTTTCAAAATTTTTTTTCAAAATTTTTTTTCAAAATTTTTTTTCAAAATTTTTTTTCAAATTTTTTTTTCAAATTTTTTTCAAAATTTTTTTCAAAATTTTTTTTCAAATTTTTTTTTCAAAATTTTTTTTTAAATTTTTTTTTCAAAATTTTTTTTCAAAATTTTTTTTCAAAATTTTTTTTCAAAATTTTTTTCAACATTTTTTTTCAAATTTTTTTTCAAATTTTTTTCAAAATTTTTTTCAAAATTTTTTTTCAAGATTTTTTTTCAAAATTTTTTCCAAAATTTTTTTTCAAAATTTTTTTCAAAATTTTTTTTCAAAATTTTTTTTCAAAATTTTTTTTCAAAATTTTTTTTCAAATTTTTTTTTCAAAATTTTTTTTCAAAATTTTTTTTGAAAATTTTTTTTGAAAATTTTTTTGAAAATTTTTTTTCAAATTTTTTTTTCAAAATTTTTTTTCAAAATTTTTTTTCAAAATTTTTTTTTCAAAATTTTTTTTCGAAATTTTTTTTCGAAATTTTTTTTCGAAATTTTTTTTCAAAATTTTTTTTCAAAATTTTTTTTCAAAATTTTTTTTCAATATTTTTTTTCAAAATTTTTTTTCAAAATTTTTTTTCAAATTTTTTTTTTTTAATTTTTTTTTCAAAATTTTTTTCAAAATTTTTTTTCAAAATTTTTTTCAAATTTTTTTTTGAAAATTTTTTTTCAAAATTTTTTTTCAAAATTTTTTCAAAATTTTTTTTTCAACATTTTCTTTCAAATTTTTTTTTCAAATTTTTTTTCAAAATTTTTTTTAAAAATTTTTTTCGAACTTTTTTTTCGAACTTTTTTTTCGAACTTTTTTTCGAAATTTTTTTTCGAACTTTTTTTTCGAAATTTTTTTCGAACTTTTTTTTCGAACTTTTTTTTCGAACTTTTTTTTCAAAATTTTTTTTCAAATTTTTTTCAAATTTTTTTTTCAAAATTTTTTTTCAAAATTTTTTTTCAAAATTTTTTTTCAAATTTTTTTCAAAATTTTTTTTTCAAAATTTTTTTTCAAAATTTTTTTTCAAAAATTTTTTTTCAAAATTTTTTTTCAAAATTTTTTTTCAAAATTTTTTTCAAAATTTTTTTTCAAATTTTTTTTCAAAATTTTTTTTCAAAATTTTTTTTCAAATTTTTTTTGAAAATTTTTTTCAAAATTTTTTTCAAAATTTTTTTTCAAAATTTTTTCAAAATTTTTTTTCAAATTTTTTTTTTTAAATTTTTTTTTCAAAATTTTTTTTCAAAATTTTTTTTCAAAATTTTTTTTCAAATTTTTTTTTCAAAATTTTTTTTCGAAATTTTTTTTCAAATTTTTTTTCAAAATTTTTTTTTCAAATTTTTTTTCAAAATTTTTTTTCAAATTTTTTTTTTAAATTTTTTTCAAAATTTTTTTTCAAAATTTTTTTTCAAAATTTTTTTTCAAATTTTTTTTTTCAAAATTTTTTTTCATAATTTTTTTTCAAAATTTTTTTTCAAATTTTTTTTCAAAATTTTTTTCAAAATTTTTTTCTAAATTTTTTTTCAAAATTTTTTTTCAAAATTTTTTTTCAAAATTTTTTTTCAAATTTTTTTTTTCAAATTTTTTTTCAAATTTTTTTTTCAAATTTTTTTTCAAAATGTTTTTTCAGAACTTTTTTTCAAATTTGTTTTTCAAATTTTTTTTTCAAAATTTTTTTTAAAAATTTTTTTTCAAATTTTTTTTCAAAATTTTTTTTCAAATTTTTTTTTAAAATTTTTTTCAAATTTTTTTCAAAATTTTTTTTCAAAATTTTTTTCAAATAATTTTTTCAAAATTTTTTTTCAAAATTTTTTTTCAAATTTTTTTTTCAAAATTTTTTTTCAAAATTTTTTTTTAATTTTTTTTTCAAAATTTTTTCAAAATTTTTTTTCAAAATTTTTTTTCAAAATTTTTTTTCAAAATTTTTTTTCAAATTTTTTTTCAAAATTTTTTTCAAAATTTTTTTTCAAAATTTTTTTTCAAATTTTTTTTCAAAATTTTTTTTCAAAATTTTTTTTCAAAATTTTTTTTCAAAATTTTTTTTCAAATTTTTTTTCAAAATTTTTTTTCAAATTTTTTTTTCAAAATTTTTTTTCAAAATTTTTTTTCAAAATTTTTTTTCAAATTTTTTTTTCAAAATTTTTTTTTAAATTTTTTTTTCAAATTTTTTTCAAAATTTTTTTTCAAAATTTTTTTTCAAAATTTTTTTTTCAAAATTTTTTTTCAACATTTTTTTTCAAAATTTTTTTCAAATTTTTTTCAAATTTTTTTTCAAAATTTTTTTCAAGATTTTTTTTCAAAATTTTTTCCAAAATTTTTTTTCAAAATTTTTTTTCAAAATTTTTTTTCAAAATTTTTTTTCAAAATTTTTTTTCAAAATTTTTTTCAAATTTTTTTTCAAAATTTTTTTTCAAAATTTTTTTTGAAAATTTTTTTTGAAAATTTTTTTGAAAATTTTTTTTCAAATTTTTTTTTCAAAATTTTTTTCAAAATTTTTTTTCAAAATTTTTTTTCAAAATTTTTTTTCGAAATTTTTTTCGAATTTTTTTCGAAATTTTTTTCAAAATTTTTTTTCAAAATTTTTTTTCAAAATTTTTTTTCAAAATTTTTTTTCAAAATTTTTTTCAAAATTTTTTTTCAAAATTTTTTTTCAAAATTTTTTTTCAAAATTTTTTTTCAAAATTTTTTTTCGAAATTTTTTTTCGAAATTTTTTTTTCGAAATTTTATTTCGAAATTTTTTTCGAAATTTTTTTTCAAAATTTTTTTCAAAATTTTTTTTCAAAATTTTTTTTCAAAATTTTTTTCAAAATTTTTTTTCAAAATTTTTTTCAAAATTTTTTTTCAAAATTTTTTTTCAAAATTTTTTTTCAAAATTTTTTTTCAAATTTTTTTTCAAAATTTTTTTCAAAATTTTTTTCAAAATTTTTTTTCAAATTTTTTTTTCAAAATTTTTTTCAAAATTTTTTTTCAAATTTTTTTCAAAATTTTTTTTCAAAATTTTTTTTCAAATTTTTTTTCAAAATTTTTTTCAAAATTTTTTTTCAAAATTTTTTTTCAAAATTTTTTTTCAAAATTTTTTTTCAAATTTTTTTTTCAACATTTTTTTTCAAATTTTTTTTCAAAATTTTTTTTCAAAATTTTTTTTCAAAATTTTTTTTCAAAATTTTTTTTCAAAATTTTTTTTCAAAATTTTTTTTCAAAATTTTTTTTCAAAAT